>JAVTVY010026543.1:0-11062 GCA_036873755.1 Hanleya hanleyi | reverse complement strand
GGTGAGATCTTTTCCCTCAATTTCTCTCTCGGATGACGATTGCCAAATTTCGCGAAATGTTGAGAGAAAACACAGGAAAGTCAGAAAACACGAATATATTTCCGACCGCGGTGGAAATTATTCCCACCGCGGTGAAAAGTACTTCCCACCGCGGTGAAAAGTACTTCTCACCGCGGTGAAAAGTGTTTCTCACCGCGGTGGAAAGTATTTCCCACCGCGGTGGAAAGTATTTCTCACCGCGGTGGAAAGTATTTCCCACCGCGGTGGAAAGTATTTTTCACCGCGGTGGAAAGTATTTCCCACCGCGGTGGAAAGTATTTCTCACCGCGGTGGAAAGTATTTCTCACCGCGGTGGAAAGTATTTCTCACCGCGGTGGAAAGTATTTCCCACCGCGGTGGAAAGTACTTTTCACCGCGGTGATAAATATTTCCCACCGCGGTGGAAAGTATTTTCCACCGCGGTGGAAAGTATTTCACCGCGGTGGAAAGTATTTCACAATTTTTTTCATTTTGCGATGTTTTCGAAAGAAAACGCAGAAAATTCGAACAAGAACTCTGAAAAGTCGAAGAAAACACAAAAAAAGTCGAAAGAAAACACGGAAAAGTCGAAGGAAAACACGAAAAAGTCAGAGAAAAACACCTAAAAGGTAAAAAACATGAATGTCCCCTACGGGCCACCGTACAGTTGGGACAGTGCATAAAACTAACAGACAGTGGTTTCAACGCACACGGTGAGCAAAACGATCCCCGATTCCCGCAGAACGCCTTCTTCGAGATCATGTGATCTTCGAGATCATGTGATCTTTCATGTGACTGGGACCGCCAAAATTAAAATGGCGGAGAACGACGACGCGAAGAAGCTTCTGTTTTTATTACTTTTGAGACGACGGCGTCGTCGTTGGAGTGCCCTTTGTCGAACAACGTGGACCAGGAGTTGGATTCAGCGAAGGCAAAGACAGGGGGTGTTTATGAACCTGATTAGAGAGTTACATGAAGAAGATCCGGAAATGTTCAGGAGGTACCACCGCCTGGACCGTAATTCGTTCCAAACCATTTTAGCGATGGTAGGCCCAATCATAAGGAAACAGGAGACGATCATGCGAGCAAGCATAACTCCTGGCGAAAGGCTTGCTGCTACAATACGATTCCTCGCGACAGGTATGTGATAAATGAATGTAGGTCATTTCCCCCCCTCCCCCTCCACCTCCCCTGTCATGTGCCCCCCCGTCACCCCCCTGGACATATTCCCCGTGGACATATTTCCCCTGTCATATCCCCCCTTATATTTACTTGTCCATTCAGCTGTTGTGGGTTAAATATTTAGGTAATTTTTCTTCCAGTAAAATGATGCCAATTTTTATTTATCATAAACTGTTACAGGAAAAGACAAATGTAATTCCATCAATAAATTATTTTCTTCACAGAAATATCTTTAAGTACCGTAGTCTTAGATAGGCACAAATTTTACCAACCAATGCATCTCAGGTTGGGGAGGGGGTAGCTAACCTGCTAACAATTGGTTACCTCCTCCCCAACCTGACCCTTGCATTCTGACTTACCTGGAGATTAGGGGATTACCTGCTCACACAGAAGATGGATTAATCTTAAAATTCTAATATTAAACTCACCTGTACCAGTTATTCTCCAATCAATAGGAAGCTAATAAATATATAATAATTTAAAAAGCTTAATCTATCTACCTATCAATTATAATTGTGCCATTCAAATAATTGTGTTACTTTTATTTGTTGGTAAAATTTCTGTCTATATCTGTGAAGAAAATAATTCATTGTTAGAATTACATACCTAAATATTTCCCACAACAGCTATATGGACAAGTAAATAGGGGGGATATGACTGGGGGAGGATATGACAGGGGGAGAACATGACAGAGGGGAAAGAGGCATGACTGTACTCCATAATAAATCTCCACTGTTGTTTAATAAAGTGAAACTCCCCCCCCCCCCACCCAACTTCGAGGTTAAGTGGGGACTTTGCGATTGGGAGTTAAAATGCCCACCCATGGGCAACATATTGCAGTGAATCCCAACCTAAACCCCCAAAAAACAAATACACTTAATGTCCCATCTCCAGGTAAATTATTTACTAACCGACATAAGATCCCCTTCCCCCCCCCCCCCCCACCGGCACAGGAATGAAAACGTGTGAAAGCTCCTCTTCCTAGGGCCTAAACGTGTTGCGAGTACCCAGAAAGTTCTCCTCTAAGCCTGACCCTTGCCCAAGAGGTGGTGGTGGGGGGGGGGGGAGGGGTTCATTTGAATCCTGTATTATGTTATTCTGTGACCAGCTCAATTGGCATATTCTAAATTTGATATAAGCTACATGTACAAAATTATTGGGGAAAAGTTCAAATTTCCTAGAATGGTTGATTTTCTATGATATGATTTCATGTGGTCATAGTAAACATTTATTTTGAGAATGAATATTACAGCAAATACCATTGACCTCTTTTCATTTTCAGGTGAAACATTCAGGAGTCTTTCCTTCCAGTTCAGATTGGGAGAACGAACTTTGTCTACCATTGTGGATGAGACATGCCAAGCATTATTCATTGCAATGAAACAACAATATTTGAAGGTAATATATTGACATGATCAGAAGTCCATCAAGTTTGATGGACTTCTGACATTATTTATTCCAATCAGTAAAAATCAAAACCAAATTGAAATCATCAATGTTTGGCACATAATACATCCAGAGTACGGTAACACACTAAACTAAAAAATGCAGCACTATGCAGCACAGTCAGAAAAGGAGATGGTATGATAAGGCGGCATAGTTTGGCTTATATGTGGTCAGTTCAAATCGAAAAAATAAAATGTCTGGAAAATAATAATTGTGTTTTAATGTAACGACAAGAGTAAATATATGTACACACTATGTGAAAGTTCTAGATTGATTGCATTATGATTATGAAATTGAAATCCGCAGCATGTGCTATTTTAAAGTTGAACAGGAAATTAATACATGCAAAAATCCAAAATTCAAAAGTCCAAAAGTTTACAAATGAAAGAGTGTTTGACTCTCATGTTCAACATGAACATGAGAGGGCATCATTTGTTGCTCATAGAGCATTTGTTGGTCATGAGGCACCTGTTGCTCATGGGGCATCTGATGGGCCTGATAGACCATCTGTTGTTGAGAGAGTTGATGAGATATCTGTTGCTGAGGGGGGGTCCAAGGGGGGTACATTTGACTACTGTGGGCTAAAGAACCCACTTGGGCCTCGTACACTATGCCGCTTATTCTGTGCTGGGCGATGTGCCTCATCCTCGGATCAAGCTGTTTTAAGGACTCCGTGATATATCGCCCGAATACTTCCAGCTCATCGCCTTGCTCACAGGGTTTGGCTTTTTTTTGAGCAAGGGAAGAGGCCAATCCCTTGATTAGTTCGTATTCCTCTTCCTCGCGTTTTTTTTTAAGAGATTTTGGACGAGGCTTAATGGGCAGCTTAGTTGATGTTGGTGGTGGGGGTGGTGATGCAGCCGTTGAGTCATCCTCATCATTGTCATCATCATCGTCACCTTCTTCACCTTGGTCAATAATTGCTGTTGGTTCGCCATCAGTCGATGGAGTAGCTGGTGGCTGAAATATGAAATATATGAAATATGTACATTGTAAACTATTTTGAAATGCAAAAGTTACTTGATAATTATCAGTCATAGTAAATTTTGTCTATTTTCAGTACAGGAACATGGCAAACACAAGCTCCCTGGAGATTTTATGACCGACTTCTAACAACTATAAAACCATAAAAATAAAATCGTATATACAAACATATATACAACATAATTATCACAGTCCGATATCACAGATTCATATAGCTGCTCGAAATACAATATCGAGAACACTAAGTACTGATGACATATAGAATGAATCTTTGACATTTTGGCATGCGAGATTTGAGTAAGTGACATTTCGGTACCTTTTTCTACAGGCAAATTATGCTAAAAATAAAGATTTTCACATTATTTCTATAACAGATGTTAAACAAATAAAAAGACAATTTTAAGGGTTATCAAGTCGTAGCATCAAAGGATGAAGATTATCCGCAAAAAGTTTCAGCAACTATGCAGTTGGTTGTTGTCATATTAGGCAAAAACGAATCACAAGTTATTATTAAGCTGCATGTACATAATGTGTGACTGGGTTTTAGATACTTTGTAAATATTGATAGCCCTTAAAATGATGTGCATATGTTGAACATATGTTGAAAAAAAAGAAGGTGAAAATATTGAGTTTTGCACTATTTAGCCTGAAAAAAGGTTGCCGAAATGTTGCGTGGATTAATATACTGCCACCATAAAAGAACAGGTGCATTCATTCCCATTCCATACATTAATCAGTTTCTTAAAATCGCTCTTTGCTGTTGCTCTCATATGTTCGGGGATATCATTCCATAATTAGGCATTTTTTAATATGCTGCACTGTACGGATTCTATATGTTTTCAGCTGTTCGTTAATTAGCAAATATTAATTCTATATTGTAATTTTTTTTTCAGGCTCCAGTTTCAACAGAAGACTGGCTGAAAATATCTGAGGAATTTCACGTAAAATGGAATTATCCTTGTTGTATTGGTGCCCTTGATGGCAAGCACATAGCCATTCAGCAGCCTGCTGATTCAGGGTCAGAATTCTTTAATTACAAGCATTTTTTCAGTGTTTTACTTCTGGCTCTTGTGGATGCAAACTACAAGTTTATCTATGTGGATGTTGGGGCATCTGGCCGTGCCGGGGATGCTGGCGTATTTGCAGACTCGTCCCTGAAGAAAGCCTTGGTTAACAGTAAACTGAGCTTGCCACCACCAGCACAGATAGATGGCATACCACAGCAGAAGATCGAGTACCACATAATTGGAGATGATGCCTTTCCCATGTCCAAAAGAATAATGAAGCCATTTCCACAAAGAAATTTGGATAAGCCTATGCGGATCTACAATTATCGTTTGTCCAGGGCGAGGCGTGTTGTTGAAAATGCTTTTGGCATTCTGGCCAATCGGTTCAGGGTATTTTTGACCACTATTATCCTCTCGCCGGATAAAGTACAAAACCTCGTTTTGGCCTCCTGTTGTCTCCATAACTTTCTGGTGGAAACCAACAAACACACGTACACAAGTGCCCTAGATGTGGAAGATACTCAGCAACATACATTCACAGCTGGTTCCTGGAGAAATGACCCAACCCTCACCGGCCTGCCAGCAAGCACAGATCGGAACCCCAGCAAACATGCCAAGGAACAACGAAAACAACTCCTGAAATATTTCTCTTCAGACGCTGGATCTGTCCCATGGCAGGAGTACATGATCAGTGTCTAATGGTGAATGTGACTTTGTATCTTGTCCATTCATCGGAGTGCAGATGGTATTTAAACCTTCAACAGAGGATTCGTTTTGTTACAGCAGACTGGATTAGTCTAAAATTTCAGTATAATAGCATACTGTATTATTAACTTGATACCTGAGTATTTGAAAAGCTTTATGCCCAGGATGTCAATGCCTTCGCATATTCTGCATTGGGCATCATGTTAACATATTTAATAAAATACATGTGATGAGTCAGCAGTATTTGAAGGTAATGTTATCATATACACATGTTGGAGTGATTTTATTAATTGATACATTGTATATATAGACAAAAGGATCATCTTCCTTAGAATTATTATCTCGATATGTAGAAAAATATATAACATTTCTCTAGATTGTTATTATTATGGGGGAAAACTGGGAGGGGCGGGGCTTGGGTTATTAAAGCTTACAACAATATTGGCACGTATATATATCCTTCTCCGGTGCATGGGGGGCGTATCCTGCCAACCAACGATTATGCGTTTAGTGCTCGCTTTCTGTAATATGTCGGTTTCAACTTTAATTGTGAATTGTTTGTCGGGCTTGTTTGTATTGTTTCCACTCCTGTGTGGGTGCCTTTGTGATTTGAAGTCCGCTTTTTATATGAAAACGCACATGTACACGTGTCCAGTGTTCTAACATATGTTCGAAACTTTCATCAGGACGTATTTTGGTCTCCATTTAAAGACTTACATGAACTCTTGAGGTCAATCTTGGACCATGTTCAAGTTTTAAGGCGAGTGATCTGGCACTTTTCAGGCAAGTGTGAGGTGAGTGCAAGTATGACCTCTCCTGGAGAGCAGAGAATGTGTTAAATAATTTCGCTCAAGTGTCAAGACACACTCTAGAATCAGTGACAATGTAATAAAACTGACTGAGTATATATTTATCAGATACGAATCTCTTACTTCCCAATATGACAGGACTGTTCATGTTCACTGCAAAATCAGTAAATCAGTGAGAATTAAACAGAAAAGTTCTTAACTTGATTTAGCATGTTTATAACATTGAATAAGGATATGTTACGCTTTAATACATACGAAGAAATCCTTTGTGTGTGACGGTAATAAAGCCGGGGGTTTTTTTTCATAAAAACCTGCCAAATAACGTTTTTCTTGGAGATTACACACTGAAATATCCCCTTCGAAAAAACTGAGATGTTCAGTTAAATAACAATGGATATGATTGATCAAAATGTGATTCCCGGCTTATTTTGGTATTTTGGGGGCATTTTCATGGAGGATTCTCTCCTGTAGCAAAATGACACTTCAAACCAAAACCATTCGTGGTTCTTTCCAATAAACAAACTTCCTAATATATTGTGTGACAAAATTGTTTTGGTTTGAGGCGTCATACTTTTGCTATAAGAGAAAACCTCACCAAATGCCTCAAAAATAACATATCGGGCCAGGGAACACATTTTGATCAATGATATATTCATTTTTATATTACGGAGCATCACAAAATTTTCGAGGCTGATATTTCAGTATGTGAACTTGAAGAAAAATCTGATTATAGGCAGGTTTTGGATTGGAAAAAATTTCAGCTTTATTACTGTCACACACAAGGGAGTTTTCCCCGTATTGTCGTCACATCATTTCAAGATGCATGCACTTACTGAAAGGTCCAAGTTAGAGACCGTGGTTCGACCCCCACAATAAGGTGCCAGAAACTGTAATTTCTCTAACAACCACAGGGTCCTTTTTGTTACGTTTTTTCTGGCACTTCCACTGCTTGCTGGTTTTTTGGCCTTTGTATAACTATTACGCAATAGCCGTAGTTTATTTTTCACCCAATCCACTGAAAACAAGGGAATTCATTACATCAAGAGTATATCAGTTACTGTACGTACAGTATATAGTATATTTCTTTTATAATAGAGGATATGCAGGGGAACCGAAGGTGGGGCAAAATTAGTTTAAAAGGTGGTTATAATTAGCTAAATCATAATCGTCAAATGTGTCCCACCACCTGTATTGGACTGTAACGAATTTTAGACGCCATATTCAACACTTCTTTCATTTTCCTCCGACTTTTCCATACATTGGTAAATATCTTACCCATAAGGCAGTCATGGTTTGATAATTAATAACCATATTATCGAGAGCAAGTAGTCGTGTGTTTTGCTAACATTATCCTGATTCGTTTTTGTTTTTGTGTTTCCTATTTGGGCAAAACGGAACACAGGTTATCCATTTTGCCCCACATGGCGTTCCGTTTTGTCATTACCAGTGGGGTCAAACGGATCATCAATCAAAGATTTTGTTTGCCCTATAGACTTAAAAATACGTGGATAAACATCATTTTGTCGCTTTAATTTTAAATACCAAGTACGCACTTTTAAAAGCACTTCACATATCATGGCCATAATATATAGACCACAAGGGATCCCTCAAAGTTAGGAGTTCCGTTTTGCCCCGACTTCCCTACACCTAAAATCATACACAGTTCGCCAGAAGTTGGAGTACACGTAAGGAAGACCTGATAACGAGTACGCAAATTCATTTATCCAGTGAAAAAATACATGTAATAGAAATAATGCACAAAAAAATCAGTCACCAAGAATAGGCCACAGCTTCTCAGAGAGCTTATCGTAAGAGGCGACTAACTGGTGCACCCGTGGGGTTCATGGGTGTGAAAAGGAATGGGACCCCTCCCGTGAGACCCCAGGTGATGACAGAGCTATACACTACACAAAACTAAGTACAGTTAATAGGGGAGCTCCGAATCACTTTTTACGTCTAGACTGCTGGTGCTGCTTTTGTGAAGAGATGAGTGTGATTCTTGGTCTTATTTTCTACGAAAATCTATGGTCGATAATTGTACGTAAAAAAAATTCCAATCGAGCTTGTGAATCCATGAGAAAACACGTCTGCCTCAGTGCATCAGCACGGGCAGTTGCGAATCACTTTGGTGGGAAGCGGATCACGTTATCTAGCGGTTGTTTATACAGCCACTGAGAATGGATTTTTTTCCTCAACCTGAGCGGTCATCTATCACCACTATCCCAATAGGCAACAAGCAGCCAGAGGATGCTAGGTCCCCCGCCAAAATGGCAGCAATATTTATAAGCGCTGTCGGTTTCAGAAGATATTCATGAGGATGGCAACAGCTACTTCACAGGCGTAAGAAGCAGAGGGGTCTTCCCACCTTCCCAGGTTTTGAGATCAACTCCGAATGGCTGACTGAATGTTGATTGCTACTGTAATATATTTTCTTTACCATGTAGCATGAAAATTATGTAACTGAAATGCAACCCCAAGAGACAACTCATGGCATATTATCTGCAAACTAAATTTGACAAGAATATGAAGGCATCCTCAACCTATTGCCCAGAAACCAAATTTAGACTTTGCCACAAGGTCACCACCTGTAGTGTAGGTGCAAGCAGGCAAAACACAATCCCAAATGACATCTCATGTCATGGTATCGGCATATGAACTTTGAGACTCTGAAGAGGGGTCCTCAAGTTATTGCCGGTACTAGATGCCCACCGGTGTTCATGCTATTTGGGGCGGGTCACATATGAATACAAAATTTGAGAATAATCTGATGAGCAGTTGCCAAATTATTGCCCGGAAACAAAATTTTTCCACCAGGAGACGCCACCTGTAGGCAGAAGCGGGGAAAATACAATCCCAAGGAACATGGTATCGTGGGGACATCTGCATACCAAATTTGAGAAGAATCCGATGAGGGTCCTCAAGTTATTGCCCAGAAACCAAATTTAGATTTTGACACCAGGTGACGCCACCTCTAGGCGCAAGTCAGTGAAATGCATTATCAAGCGACATCTTATGTCACGGTACATTCATACAAAATTTGAGAAGAATCCGATGGTCAGTTCTCAAGTTATTACCCGGAAACGAATTTGTGATGTTGCCACCACGTGGCGCCACCTGTGAGTGCAAGTGAGCGAAAGGCAATCCCAAGCAACAGCTCCTGGCATGGTAAATGCATGCCAAATTTGAGAACAATCCGATGAGCCGCAACGTTTCTCATGTTACCCAGAAAGGTACATATGTAGGATATTTCAAAGAAATTCGATCAAGTGTTTCTAAGTTATCACTTGCAGCTCTAGTGGCGCCACCTCCGGGTGGATTTTGCTGAAACGCATCACCAACGGTGTTTTGTCGCAGGGAATGCATTTACCAAATTTCGAAGAAATCCGACAAATTGTTCGAAAGTTATCGCTTCCGAAGGATTGAACAAACATGAACGGACATGCATTAAAGATTGGAACAAGACCCAGTGGCGCCACCTACAGGCGGATCTTGCTGAAACGTAATACCAACAGACGTCTTGTCGCAAAGAATGCAGATGCCAAATTTCGGAGGAATCCGACAAAGCATTTAGGAGTTATCGCTTATGAAGCATTTGCACGAACATCCACGGACATGCACTAAAGATTGGAACAAGACCCAGTGGCGCCACCTACAGGCGGATCTTGCTGAAACGTAATACCAACAGACGTCTTGTCGCAAAGAATGCAGATGCCAAATTTCGGAGGAATCCGACAAAGCATTTAGGAGTTATCGCTTACGAAGTATTTGCACGGACATGCACTAAAGATTGGAACAAGACCCAGTGGCGCCACCTACAGGCGGATCTTGCTGAAACGTAATACCAAGAGACGTCTTGTCGCAAAGAATGCAGATGCCAAATTTCGGAGGAATCCGACAAAGCATTTAGGAGTTATCGCTTATGAAGCATTTGCACGAACATCCACGGACATGCACTAAAGATTGAAACAAGACCCAGTGGCGCCACCTACAGCGGATCTTGCTGAAACGTCATACCAACAGACGTCTTGTCGCAAAGAATGCAGATGCCAAATTTCGGAGGAATCCGACAAAGCATTTAGGAGTTATCGCTTACGAAGTATTTGCACGGACATGCACTAAAGATTGGAACAAGACCCAGTGGCGCCCTAACGCTGGCACTCCTCTCCCCCGCCACACACACACACACACAGACCCAACTATACACTCAGACGCCGTGATATGAGGACCAACATATTGGAAAGGGTATAATTGTGCAACATTTAACGATCGTGCAACAATATTTTGCAACATTGTAACACTCGTCAATACATTGTTGAGCGCTCGCTACAATGTTGCACACCAACAGACTTTCAATGAAAAAAAGAGAATACGTTAGGAAGACATTCGGAACATCGTTTCCTATATGAGATTGACAGTATAGTATGTGTACAGTACGGTGGCTTATTAGTGCCATCCAATAAAACTATACATTTTCCCTATGATTTCATGTTTCTCATGTACATTTTCTCTATGTTTGCGTATTTCTCTTCAATTCACCTCGCCTGTTTGATGATCACTCATGCTGTTTTTATCCAAGATGAGAAATCAACAGGAAAACTTAAAATAAACGGCATTCAATCCAAATTTACAAACTAAACCTTTTCTCCGCGGTGTAAACCTTTTCTCCGCGGTGGAAACCTTTTCTCCGCGGTGTAAACCTTTTCTCCGCGGTGTAAACCTTTTCTCCGCGGTTGAAACCTTTTCTCCGCGGTGTAAACCTTTTCTCCGCGGTTGAAACCTTTTCTCCGCGGTGGAAACCTTTTCTCCGCGGTGTAAACCTTTTCTCCGCGGTTGAAACCTTTTCTCCGCGGTGTAAACCTTTTCTCCGCGGTGGAAACCTTTTCTCCGCGGTGTAAACCTTTTCTCCGCGGT
>JAVTVY010026542.1:0-10990 GCA_036873755.1 Hanleya hanleyi | reverse complement strand
AAAAATAACGAAATACTGTTATACGATCACTTTCTAAATGATAAAAATATAGGGAGCTATTGTCTGAGTCTTGGTGCAGTTGAAAAGGCTCAAGTCTAGACATATTGTTGTCCCCAGACTTGGCTATATGCATTGTCTCGTGATTCTTACATGGAGTGTGAACCCTTCATGGGCACCTCCGCATCCTTTATTCATGTTATTAGTGCTTTAATTGTCAAGCCTTTTTTAGCCTACAGCAAAAAAAATAAAAAAAATTACGATTTCTTTTTTCCGTTTCTACACATTTTTCTCTCAAAGTTTCACCAAAATAATGTTCTTAGACATTGAGTCTTAGACATTGACTCAATGTCTGTGTTATTTCAAAGAAAAAGTATTGTTGACACAGACTTCTCAAGTAAATCAAAGAACGTTGTTGCTTTCATGCAAATTGTATTAAATCACTGCATTGGTGTGTAAGAAAAGATGAATATATCTGGTCTGTGCACAAGAGAAAAAAAAAGTAAAAAAAAAAAAGCCTCCCTCCCTCTCTCGTCATTTCTTTTTCTTTTTCCAGAAAAAGCCCGTGGAACTATGGAGATTAATTTTGTTCAGCCTAATAATATTGAGGCCTAGCATAGAATATTAGATCGACCTTCCCTGTATGGTTCTATTGTTCAGGCCTTTTTACTCTTAATTCTTCTGCCCAGAACACTGACTGAATATACCTAAATTGATTTTAATTAAATTTTAATAATCAAACTTAGATGTCATTGGTTCACTTATTGATTAGTGATCAACTTGATGAAAATAGGACGATGTTATGAACTTAGTTCATCTTGGGATTTCTTCCAAAAGGAGGCAATTTGATTGTTTTGGGGTTTTTTTTCCGAACTTAGTAAAGCCCATTGGTCAGATATTTTTGCCAATCACCAAGTGTCTGAAGGTTTTAATGTTCAACATTTTCCTAAGCTGTAGAGTACTATTACATGACAAGACTTACAGAGTTGACACCACAGAAACTATGAGCATCTGGTTGTGGGGGACTTCATTGGCTATGAATTCATCATACTCAATGTCTGTGATATAGGGGATATGATGGCGGCTGCATTTACAGTAAGGGCGCTCGTATCCCAGAAGCTCTGCCCGTAATGCCGGTGGACAGAATCCCATTTGTACTGGCACTGCAATCATACAGTCGCTCTTTGACGCTGGTGCCGTGTGGCTCAAACGAGTTCTAGCAGATTTTGAGCGAGGTGGTCTCATTCCAGGCCTGGAGGAAAATAAAAGAAAAGTTTGTAAATGCCGAACCTGAAACTGCAGAGAAAGAAAAATACAGGGCACACTAAAAATGTTGTAAATGCACTGAAACGTAGCCTCCCAGCACATAAAGGAATTGATGACCATGAACACATTTACTGTTTTTCATAGCAATGACCAGGGCTTTGTCTGAAAAAATTATATTATTAACCGAAGTATGGAAATCTGTCAAAATGAATTAAGGGCTAAAAACTGCTTCTAAAATGCCCTGCCGAATACTTGACTTACGCGCTATGAGCTGTGGTGAACCTGGTATTGGAAGGTTGGATGTTCTCGGTATCTCCCCCAGCATCTGTCTCGTCTTGCTCAGGCTCAAACTGGATACCAGTTCCGAGTTGACGATTTCCTCCAGCTGACTTGGCACGATTTGACTGAGCACGACTCAATAATCTCTCCCTCAACTCAGAAACTATCAGAGAAAATGAAAATGGCAGAATTTCAGGGTATGAAACAACAAAATCCTGGCCAGGAACTTTAGCGCAAGGCTGTCCCATGAAAAAGTAGTACATGGTATGGGGAGAAGACTCTCCGATCGCATGGTGGGTGTTTTGCAGTCTTCCAACATTAGAGAGATGGAAAAAATGGCATACAGTAATCTCTCTAACAATTCAATCAAAGGAAGTGAAATTTTTTACCATAAAATCTGGGGGTGATCAAATTTATTAGAAGAAGAAGTTGAAAAAATGGTTCTAATCATGCATATAATCCATTATTTCTTTGTTCTTTCAATGATTTAAGAGGGTAAATTATCACACTCACTGATTGAATTTTGATAGGGGGATTGAATTATTAGATGGATTAGCGTATGGATGGTTGGTGTCAGAAAAAGCTGTCTTCTCCCCACCCATGTATAATTCCATGAACAGCCCTCAGCTATGGTTATACAAATTATTTGGAGTACATCAATTACTATATAGAACATGAGCAGGTCTAATCATGGCTACAATACAAAGCAATAAACCCAGAACACTCACACGCTGGGGCTGATGGGGCCCGGAGTTTAGCCAGTGGATCTGGGGTAGCTATTTCCACCCCAGGCTGTTTCTTCAAGGTGGCCGTTCTCGACGTGGTGGGTGATTTGGCAGACTGAATATTGCGTTTACGGACTTCTGGCGTTTCCTTCATGTTGTGCAGACTGACGGAGCTCATTCCGATAGCGATTCGATAATGTTCCATCCAATCATCAACGAGCAATCTATGACAAATCAAAATGAGTGTTATAGTTAGAATACAATGATGACAAGGCAACATTAGCAGTTAGCAAATTATCAGTTAACTGTAGCTGTCACGAATCCTATAATTACAATTCTAGACCAAATGGTTGTTTCAGTAACACTAGTCTGGAAGGAGGCAGGGTGTCCTGGTGGGGTCACTAGCTGGGGCAATTTCAAGCTACAGTAAACCTTCTAATCATTTAATCTAAGGGAGTGCATTTTTCCACTTAAAAAATGTTTTAAATTTATTTAATAATTTATTAGAGTGAGTGAGTGAATCAGTTGAGTATGATTTAATGTCGCTTTCGATCTTTCAGTCATATCAAGAACTTTGGGTCCTATTTCTTTTTACACCTGGGACTCCAAATGTGGGGTCCTAATCCTTTTCACATCCGGGAATCACACTGGTGCCCCATTTAGTTGCCTCTTACAACAACTTGACTGAGAAGGTGAGGTTTATTCTTTACCATGGCATGGGCAATGACAACACCCTTATCAATCCATGAGAGTCTCAGCAGGGCTAATGGGGAGATCCCACATTAATCCTTGAAGAATGCGGTCTTGCTCCGGTGTCAGTGATACTGGTGCACAGCATGTGGACCACTATGAGCTTTGGGTTGTTCTCATGATCTCTCCCATATGTTCATAACATGGAGCGGGTTTTGTAAATATGATAATATGGATAAAATATTCCCACCATTCCAAGAAAGGACCAACAAGGTTGCATTTATGATAACCCTGGCAACTGCAGGTAAAAAATATACCAGTTTTTCATCGATTAAAAATATATTCTGGGTTAAAGACATAGGGAATCTCTCAAATTGATGAACCGGATCTCAAGCGGCCAGCCAGGTGTCGGTGCACTGCCTGCTGCCATCGAGGTCAGACAGCATTGTCCATGCAGGGATTAACTTGAACTTTAGTGCAAATTGCCCAATGTTGTTTCTCCCACAATTAGAACGTGACATGGTTTAATAGAGTGACTGATCATAAATCAGGACAAATTGGGAGCTAATGAAATTGGTAGGTACTATGGTACTCCCTCTAATGATTCAATCCCAATATCAAACTTCAATCAGTGGTTCTAAAACATGTGATCACCCTCTCTTAATCAATGGAAATACAAAAAATAATGGATTATATGCATGATTTTGAACAATTTTGTCAACTTCCTGCTCTATTAAATTTGATCAGCCACAGATTTTATGGTGGGAAATTTCACTTCCTGTGATTGAATTATTAGAGGTATTATCAAACTCCAGATTCTCATAAGATCTTTGTCATCTCAGTTCCTCTTAAAAATCTCATTGCGGAAAGTAGTGTATCTATCCCCATAAGGAATCATACTGCAACAGTGCATCAGGTTAAAGCCCTGATACAGTATTGATACCAAAACCTAACTACATCTGTTCACATTTCCACATCTGAAAGCAAAACTTACCTGACTTTGTGTTGTAAACGAGACAGGTCTTTATCTGCAGCTAGATCATACTGCATTGTATCATCAAACAGCATTTGGAACTCTGCCACATGGGGCTTCACACGATCCTAGCGGTATAACAGATACAGTTACGCAATGTTTACGATATACCATGGCAATGACGGGGCCAATGTTCCGATCAATATTTTCAAGCACAGATTTTTATAAACGTAAAGTTGTAGCGCATTCAAGAATAGCACACATCGGCGAAATGGCATAGCTTTCTGAAAGTCATGGTTTTGTAATATCATAATCAGACTGACGCATTGTGTGATGTCACCCCAGATCTTTTAGAAAACAACAGTGATTTTCATGAATTGAAGGTGTTCCCGCGTTATCAAATAAAAAAGTAGTGTGGGGAAAATGACAAGGACTTCACACATTTATTAGAATTCCCACTGACTAGCTTTGCATAGTAAAGCAGGGTAAGCACTCTGAAGAATGACAAGCAATTCATTCTGATTTTGGTTTAGTGCTCAAACTCCTGATGATGGTTTGAGCAATAAACTGAAATATTGAGTCAAAATGAATTGCTTGTCATTCTTTGGAGTGCTTACCTTGTTTTACTATTTCACACATTCAAATAGCCATTAATATAAACATTTATGGCAATAATAGCACTGGAACTGTAGAAAAGAAGGACAACAACGAAATGGCTTAATCATTTAAAATATTTCAAAATCAAGTGGGACCCTGTAAATTGTATTCTATTGTGTCAATAACATCGAGCTAACCATATATTTATTACACGTTCTAGCATGGTTATGTGAAATCAACATGCGTCAAGTGCAGGTGTTTATTGGGAGATTCCATTTCACAAGTCAGGTGAGGAAAGGGATGTTTGCTTTCATACAAGTAACAGTCGAATAAAACAAACAAATAAATTATCAGATGAAATTTCTTACTCAAGTTTAACTCTTGTTTCCATCGTGAAATTAATTAGTGACACAAATAGACCTGTATCCACGTCATTTCCATACAGCTGACTCAGCTAACAGTATCACTCCCCATTTGAGAGACAACATACACTTGTCTACTGATATTGGCACAATGCCAACCGAGACAGGAGCATCATGCCAATATCAGTGGATGAGTTTTTTTAACAAAGGGGAGAAAGGATGTCAAAGTTTACTATATTATTTCAATCTTTCATTATAATCTTTCTTGATAATCAATTTGAGTAGTGCAATAGAAAAGAAATAATGTTTTCATAGGTGTGCTCAGTGGTTATTTTACGCAGAGTTAGTTTGGGAAAGTTTATAAATTTGAGGGTGCGGGCTTCGCCCTTGCCCTAAAATATAAACTTTCCCAAACTAACTGTGCGTAAAATAACCATTGAGCACACCTATGAAAACATTATTTGGAATCTATATTACATTGAGAACTTTTAAACTGAATAGGAAGAAAATAACATGGACTTCAGTCTGCACTGGGGAGCCACCTCAAACAGACCATACTTAGAACTTGGAATATCAAGGCAGGAATACTGGTTCATGGAAGTTCAAAACACTGGTTTCATGACAATTTTCCCTTGGTATTTGAAGGTTTGGTCATTCATTTAGACAGGTGTCAATTCTATCTTTTAAGGGTTATGCTCTCAGATGCAATGTGTGGACATTTGTTATTCATCCTGCCATATATAACACTAACTTACTTTCTTCTTTTTGGTCTTGGGTGGTGGTTTCTTGGGTGCAAATATCCTGGTCAGATCTGCAGCTGTCCTGGAGGTGAACGTATAGCTGGTCAAAAGTTGTTCCTGGAAATGAAAACGGTGACGAATTGGAGCAAGCACTCACAATATTATGCCTGATTCTGATTTTGATTAAAAAGATAACATATCAATCATGTGCATGTAATAATGACCCTGATAATTAAATGCAGAACTCCAAAAGTACAGCAAAAGTATGACAATGGCGATGCATGTAAACTTTAACAGGGTTCCTACTCTTTGTGAAAGACAAAGTTTCAGGACTTTTCCAGGTCCACAAAACCTTTTTCCAGGACCTTTAACTGAATTTTCCTGGATCTTTTTTAATGCCTTTCGCCATGTTTCATTCAGCAAATTCAACTATGTACCTCAGAATGAAATGAATATGTATTTCAACTATCACGTTTCATACAGATCTGACTAGATCGAAGAATAAATTCTGTTTGTTAGAAAGAAATTCCAGTAAATAATTATGGCAGATATTTTGTGAGGAGAGAGGACAATAAAATTCAAGGACTTTTCCAGGACTCTTCACAAATATTGTCAGAATTCAAGGATTTCCAGGTCCTGGAATTTATTCTCTTAGAATTCAAGGAAATCCAGGATCCGTATGAACCATGCTTTCATCGGGTTTCAAACAGAAATTAAACGGATTTCAACCCACAAGATCTCTTAAAGTATTCCAATCTTGAAAGTAAACACAGCAAGGAAGCAATCAGAGATTGCTCAATTGTATGCCCCCCCGTTCCAGTTTAATCCGACACTGCCCCGCCATTGTTCTGCATTTCTTTATTGGTTGGTGGAGGCCTAATTTGGATAATTATAAAAATTCTGTCTCAGTCACTTTTTGCCATGCCTCACATAATACATATTCCAAGTATTAAGCAACAAGTGATACTACGATGCTTCGATGCAAGATGGTCGCCAGGGCTTTCGCCAAATCCGAAAATGTGATCTGGTTATGAGACCTACATTCATTGGGAGTATATTGTGGTGAAATTATGAAGCGATCAGTGAACTTTGAATTTTGCACCCAATTCACTGTTTTTGGGGCAATTTCATACTTCAGGACCTACGTTGTCTGCTTTGGAATGTAGAATAACATATAATATAGCCATTTTCCTGGTTCAAATCGGTTATGGACTGAGATCCAGCTTGGACAAATAAATATATCCCATTCACTTAGGTTTAAACAAAGGGCCATGACTCTTGAAAATATAACCGAAAACAGAGTAACTTCACGCTGCACACCTATGGGTCACTGACCACATGTCATGCAAATTTCATACTTGTTCATACAATATTAACCGAGATCCAGACTTACAAATCCCAATTCACGAAGATTTTAAGAAAAAAGGGCCATAACTCTTGAAAATATAGGCGAAATATGGAGAAACTTCACGCTGCACAACTACAGGGCACTGACCATATATCCTGCAAATTTCATAATTGTCTATACAATATTAACCGAGATCCAGCCCGGACAAGTTCCAATTCACAAAGATTTGAAGAAAAAAGGGCCATAACTCTTGAAAATATATGCGAAACGCGGAAAAACTTCACGCTGCACAACTACAGGGCACTGACCACACATCCTGCAAATTTCATAATCGTCCATACAATATTAATCGAGATCCAGCCCGGACAAGTCCCAATTCATGGAGAATTCAGGAACAAAGGGCTATAACTCTTGAAAATATGAGCGAAACGTGGAGAAACTTTACGCTGCACAACTGTGGGTCACTAACCACATATCATGCAAATTTCATACTTGTCCATACAATATTAACCAAGATACAGCCCAGACAAGTCCCACTCACAGAGATTTCAGAAAAAGGGCCATAACTCTTGAAAATTATACCGGAACTCGGAAAAAAACTCTACGCTGCACAACTACGAGCCACTGGCCACATTCTATGCAAGTTTCAATCCTGTCCATCAAATATTAACCGAGATATTGCCCGGACAAGATATTCGGACGGACAGACGGACAGACGGACGGACAAAGCGATCGCTATATGCCCCCCCTCTAGTTAGAGGGGGGGGCATAATTAAATGACTCCAATTGTTCACATGCAACTTTTATTGCAGAAGAAAAACTAGATGTAGATGTGTGACATGATGGGTAAAGATTTCCATAATTCAAATTTCCAGCTCCTCCATCACCAAAAACAAATTGCTATTAATATAGTTTGGGATAAAATTAAAGTAAGAAAAAGTTTTGCACATATTGAGTTAACTGATGGAAGACAATACTTGTGCCAATCATGCAAATGGTGAACATTGTACATTTACAAATATGTGTTGTACATAAGAAAATTTGTCTACAATCTTATTTTCACATGCTCTGTAGAATGGTATGATATAGTGAGTGAATATAATTTAACATCGCTTTCAACTGTATTTCAGTCATATTACAACATTTGTGTCCTATTCATTTTCACAACCGGGAACCTCATGGGTAGGGTCCTTTTTAAACCAGGGAATCCCACAGGTGGGTCCTATTTCTCTTCACACCAGGTAACCCCACGGGTGCCCCAGTTAGCTGCCTCTTATGACAAACTGTCTGAGGAGCAGAGGCCTATTCTCACCATGATCTGGGATGTGCATAATGACATACCAGGTCAACCCCGGATACCCCACAGAGCTGGTACAGTATACTGTAACTCTCCACTTACCACAGAGAAGACCACATCTACTGTTCTCCATACTGGAGCCCACATCTAATAGCCTACACAGCAGAGTCCACACCTATTGTTCTCCATAGTGCAGACCACAACGGAGCCATCGTGGAGACCACATGTACTATTCTTCATAGTGAAGTCCACTCCTATTGTTCACTATGATGGAGACCACATGTATTGTCCTCCATGTATTTTTGTCCATGGTGGAGTTAACTCCTAATGAATTGTCCTCCATGATGGAGACCACATGTATAGTCCCCCATGGTGGAGACCACACATATTAAATACTGAGGCATGGATATGTTAATTATCCCAAGAATTGAAAATACAGCTAGTGAAATTTGTAGAATGTTATCAGAATTTCTTTCATCAGATGCCTGAAGTTAACTTTTGCCGTCTGAATAATTAGAAGAAATAGGGTACGCAGTGTTGTAGGGGGAGAGGAGTCAAAAAAACAAAAAACAAACAAAAATTGAAAAACCCTTGAACATGTTGAAGAAACAATAACCTGGTGATTATATTTTTATTAAAGTTACCTATAAAATACCTTCCCAAATCTTGGTTTACGCTTTGATGTTGGTAATAGATAAGATTCACGTTAATCTGAATGAGCTCAAGGTGTTACCATAGTATTCACTCTGAAAGATGATTGACTGCTACACAGGAGTGTCAAAATCTGTTTCAGAATGGACATGTACACAAATCACATGAATGGGTGAATACAGTGTGTAACGAAAAGTTTTCTCAACTCTTACCTGATGTTATACCACCGAGAGTTAAACTGTGTGTAGTTAAAATCAACATTCAATGTAAACAAGTTGATTTTACGAAGTCTTTTATTACCTTATTTCTTCTAATTATTCAGACTCAACTTCAGTCTAGTCTGTGGAGAGAAATTCTGCAAACATTCTGCAAATTTCACTAGCTATTTTTGCAGTTCTATGGATAAATAACATATCCATGCCACAGTATTTAGCCTCAGTTGACATAAAGATGGATTTTTTCTGCTTCGCAGTCTAAAAATGCTGTTCGAAACATTAGAAGAAATAGGGTACAATCTGTCTATAATGATATCAAGCTTGATGAGTCTGCTGCATCAGATGAATGCTAACCATTATAATGTGTTATTCTTCCATTCTAATCATCTGGGAAATTTACCTCATCGCCTATTTTAGACTCTACAGCATCAAAGACTGGGCACACGGGAAATCTGGCCATCTCCTTTTGACAGTTGAACAACAACAACATCGTTGACTGACTGTAACAACGGAAGGAGAGCTGGTTATTCAACTGAAATACAAAATATTAATATTTTTTTTAACAGTGTAAGGCAATAGAATATGTATATTACTTGCAAACTTCTGTTCCATTCTACACCTGTCCCTCATTATAACGACTTTAATTTGGATGTCACTATAGGGAGTCACACTATAGGGAGTTTTCATTGCAACAGTACTCATATTATACATTTTTATTCAGAGACATAATAGTGGCCAAGCTATACTGAAACCTGCCTTATAATGAACAGTGTTATAATGAGGGACTAGTGTATATGTATACCAACAATGTAATGATAGGGCTAACCAAGTTTATGATAGAGACGATGATGTAAAATATGAAGTAACATCCCTGAAATATCTTTCTCCATTCTATCCAATATTCATAGAAGATTTGTACATTTTTAAAGTGTAACTCTTGCAAGTCTACATGATCACAATGCTACATTGTAACAGATCTCTCCTAATTGATACACTGCTGCGACATCACACAGACAGTGCAGCATACTCGAAGTATGATGATGTTAACGTCATCTCTGACTTCAAAAGGGACCACAAAGATGTCTCTCCCACTGTACAAAGCTGCCTTTTAATCCACTGAGAAAGAATACGAGTGAACTGTTGGGGAAAACCGTGATTATGTTGTATTAATATTTTAGCTAATGTGTTGTATTATTCCCATATTCACTTACACAGGGAAATATCATACACATGGCTTAAATATGACGCCTACCAATGAATGGTATTACTAAACTAGTTTGAAGTCAAATCTAAATTTGTCTTCTGGTCAACAATGATCCATATACTCAATGGACTAAACCTCCTCAACAAACCTGGAAGCCCACAGTGGTGGAGAGTTTGAGTCCCCCTAGTGGCCATTTCCACTTCCTGATCACACGTCCCTCAACACCTGCAATGTGACCACCCTTCTCCGTTGCAACAAATCTGAGAAACCAAACACCCAATCGAATAAATAGGATGATCACTTATTACTTTGTTAGGAAAAATGTGCCTGCTGCACATCTCTGTGATCTTGTTGTATAGAATCACAAAAATCTAGACATGCGAGATGTGGCAATATTCTTGTATGATGCTACTGTAATATCATATAAGTTAATTGGTTATAGCTAGTTGCATTTTCACTTTAACATCTAGTCCTCTCATTTTAAAACCAATCCATTCCATCCACATTATAAATAAACACGAGATTGATCTAATCAAAACCCCTCGGCTTCCCCAAGTGATAGAGACCCATGTGTTGTGTGAATTGGGGAAGAGATAGTTCTATGTTGGACGATGAAGATATACCGGTAGTTAGTTACATTCAGGCA
>JAVTVY010026541.1:0-10395 GCA_036873755.1 Hanleya hanleyi | reverse complement strand
CACCGTTGTCCGCTTTCGTGTTGGGTCCAGTATTGGGTGGACTCTTCGGCCGACAATGAACCACACAAAAAAAATGGTCCTCGTCGAACCTCGGCTCCTTCAAAACCTCCAATCACCGTACCCTGTACCTTCTACGGTGAAGACGATAAACACCCTCGATGAAGAGATGCGTCAGATCTTACAACGACCGGGGTTAAGCGACAGTGAGAAAGTACAACAGTACAATGAGACGCTTCAGCGGTACATGACGTTCATGGACCAATACAAAACCCTCTCTACCCCAGCACCACCACCACCACGCGACACACCACCGACCTCAGCATCGCTCCAACAGCCTTCATTACCAGGGGTACCACCCACAGCTCCACAGTGGGTCGAAGACGAAGTCCTGAAGAGTGTACCTGCATCGTTCAAGAAACAAGCTGGCCTGGTATTACAACGAATGGAACAGAATCCTAACATGACTTGGAATGATAAAGGCGAACTACTGGTACAGAATCAGGTGGTCCCCGGTACCCACATGACGGATTTAGTGAATGACCTGATGCGTCAAGGCAGGTCGCACACGAATCCTCGAGGATGGGAGGTCTTCGCTCAAGGCTTGAAAGACATGCATGTACCACAGGAATTGGTGGGGAACCCCCAGCGCTGGGCCTTTATGCAATCGCCCAGTCGTGCACGACGACTCTTACCACACCACGAGTGGGAACCGGAGTCACCCCCCAAAATACCACTACGGCGGGCACCTACTTTTTCACCCCTTTTACCACGCCACCCCCTGCAACCACCAAGATCTAAGTCACCGCGACCATCACGACGATTAGCGCCCAAGGGCTGGGAGAAGTATTAAAACCAACAGCAGCAGCAGGAAAGCTCAGTCGTCATGTTTTACCTCACCCTACCCAGTAACAGCTCGGCTGATGTGTTTCCTGACAACACCTTGACCAAGTACGTGACCCAGTTACCGCAACCGTTGCATTTACCTGGACGCTGGGAATGTGGACTCGTGGATATCCAATACCCTTACTCGTGGTACAACGTGCGAGCCAATGAAGTATGGTACGAGGTGACCTACGAAGGACAAGAAACTCGACTCAAACTACCCGAAGGTCAATACGATACCCCCAAGGAGTTCATGGGTGGACTGAGAAGTCTGATGCATTATAAGTCTCTACGAGACGTCACGAATACTTCAAAACCCATAAAATCTTTCCCCTTCAAAAATCATGTGGACTTCGATCACAACGCACACAACGACAAGGCCTGTCTCACGCTCAGCCCCAACGTGAGTGTCGAACTCAGTCCTACCCTACAGCAAATGCTGGGTCTCGATCTACGGGCGTACGCTGGCCCCACCGGCGAGAGGGCCCACATCCCGATGGACATGCGTGGTGGTATGTATGGCCTGTACATCTACTCTTAACGTACAACAACAACAACAGCCACGTTCCGTGTAAAAATTACCCTTCAAATTTCGATCATTTCTTGGCAAAAAAACGTATCAATTCTCATCTGCCATCGCCCAAAAACTATACAGACTCACAACATTACAATTGTGACCAACTAGGCAAGTTTCACAGCCTAACTCTTTCTAGTTTTCCCACTTCTGATGTACAAAGCTTTCTGAGGTCCCCATAGCCAAGGACGATTCCAATAACCCCCTCCTCCTCCGGAGGATGGGGTTAATGATACCATCTTATCTAAGAAATACAGGCCTGTTAGTGTTTTAACGGGAATTTGATAGAGAAACTGATACAAAAACAGTTGCAGCCATTAATGGACCAGCTTTTACATGATTATGCGTCCGCTTTTTGACCAGGCTATAGCTGTCAGTGTCTTTCATTCAGACTCGTCGAGGACTGGAAATCTGCACTTGACAAAACAAATCTGCTGGCGTAGTATTAATGGATCTCTCCAAGGCGTTTGGCTGTTTGTCTCACTCTCTTTTGGTTGCCAAGTTGAAAGCCTATGGCCTCAGTCAGCTGTAGGCCTAATTGCCGACTATTTATACAACAGGCAACAATGTGTAAGATTTCCATCCTGCGTGAGTGATTGGCTGACCGTTACCCGAGGTGTTCCTCAAGGCTCGGTTTTAAGACCAATATTATTTAATATCTACACCAATGATTTATTTTTATGTAACTATGCTGATGATAACTCATTTTCAGTCATTGGCGAAACTATTCCAGAGGTGAAATGACTCTAAAAGGATTTTACAATGGCTTAGAGTTAACTACTTTCAAGCTAATCCCGACAAATTTCAGTGCATGTTACTTAGTAACACAAAGAATGAAGGGAATGAATTGCGGATTGGTAATGTCTGGATCGAATGCAAAGACAATGTGAATCTTTTAGGCATCGATCTGGACAAAAGCTTAATTTCAGTACCCATATCTCCACATTATGCAAGAAAGCTAGTCAATAACTTAATGCTGTTTAGAGATTGTACCCCTACCTAGACAAGGCGGCTACACTGCGTATTTATAAGACGTTCATTTTATCACATTTTAATTATTGTCCAATTGTCTGGCATTTCTGTGGAAAGGAAAATACCAAAAAAACAGAGAAAATACATTTTGGATCTTTGAAATTTGTACATCAAGATTTTAATAGTTCGTACAATGATCTCTTAATTAAAACTGGTGCATCTAGTGTTATGAAGATATTTTCTTAGACGGCTCATTGTGTGTTCGAGATGCGATAATCTTTCCATATTCATGTGCAGCTTATAGTGTAATCCGCAGTAAAAGCCCCTCAATTAAAAGACTGCCGCGCTGAATTCTTAATATTTACTCATTGTTCAGATGTACATGTCTAGATTTGAAATGTTTGTTGGTTAGTAACCGTAGTGCAAAAGGGCAGCAAGCGACTGATCTTACCTGGAAACGACCAGGGTATATAGTTCGAAGGAACGATACCAAAGATAGACGTTGTTGAACATTGCTACATTTTATTTTCGTGTATGTCCTGTTTATGTCCACTAGAAAGTGTCGACCAGAAATCATTCAGTGTCCGTCTTCATTCAACTCCATCCGAAATTCCAACTCATAACACTAGCCTGGAACTCAACAGGCTTAAATGTCAAGCTCAGGAAGTGTTTAAGGCCTTAAATGGCGCTTCACCTAAATACCTCACTGACCTGTTCCAATTTCAAAATAACATAACAAAATTGTGAGGGAAAAATATTGTCACGCTACCAGATGCTAAAAAAGTGAAGACAGGTACGAGCTCTTTTAAATATTACGATGAATTTACTCCCTAACAAGTTTAGAATAGCAACCGATCTTAAAGTATTTAAAAAGCTTTTATATACATAGAGTGTTCCAGACTGTCAGCGTAATATGTGCCATGTGAAAACTAGTTAGTTTATCCATGTATGTTAGTTGTATGCTTTTATCTAATATTACTTTTTATTATACATTTAATTTTATAATCCAATGAAAACCGTTTATTTGTACCACGTGTCTGTCCAGTACCAAGAACCGTATTGGATCCGCGAGCAAGTGTTAATGGACTCTTCAGAAAGTGTTATTGGACTCGTCAAGACTGCGTATTGGATTCTTTCAACGGGGGGTAACTCAGGATTATATGTATGTGTCACAGTGTCGTCACAGTGTCATCTGCTTCTGACAGTCGGTCAGACCCTAGTGACAGCGGTAGACAAGATGCTCGAACAGAGCGTAATCGACAGCTTTGTGCAAGATCAGATTCCAGATAACACCCGTAAAAAAACGGAAAGTAATGTAAAAATCTTTCTGAAGTGGATGAAAGAAAAAACTATTTTTTTCTGATCAGATACAAAAGACTGGACTGTTGTAGGCCTACATATTTTCCTGAATATTTCATGAAATGATTCTTCTAAATATAATACTATTTATTACGAATGTAAATATTTCGAAAAAATCAGAAAAGGAAAAATCAAAGCATAATATATATCACCCATCTAAATGTATTCTTACTTGATTGTCATATTTCAAAAAAAGCGAAATTAACAATCGAAGTATTTATTTGTGTAGTTTTTCACGTTATGCTTTGTAACTTCATCAGTAATAAACGAAAGTTTTAACTCTGTCATGGTTTTGTCTTTCGATGTATGCGGCGTCTCGTCCAATACGAAATTTCAACCCAACGTAGACTCATACAATAAAACTCCACATTGGATTCAACATCGTATAATAGCCTCATATTATCTCACGAATTCTATACCATATACCATGTTAATTGTGACAGTACACCTCGCCATTTATGTGATAATATATGTGTGTTTATTTTATCCTATTGTTTTAGATTTCTTTTCTGATCAGTCGGTAAGACTAGCCTAAGAGCTAATATTTGTATGTTTGAACACCGACTATAAATAAAGCTTGAAATGAAACGAAATAAGCCCACAATATAATTCTCTGTATATAGGTTCCCTCCAAAATACACTGGCGAACCAAAGTATAAAGCAATTTTCCATACAACCATAGACAGGAAAAAAAGAAGAAAATTGTACGAAATTATCTAAATAACATTTTAAACTTTTGGCAGATCCAGACGAAATCTGGTCTCGTTAGAACACTACTATATTTATTGGCTTCACCAGTGACATCAGATAATACTAGGTCTACCGAAAAGGATTGCCAAAATTATCTTTTCTCTTACTTTAACCATAACCTTTTGCAACGTTTCCATGGACATCCACAAAATAGAATTAATCACTTGTTAAATATAGTTTTACCCAATTATCAAAAGAAAACAAAATATTCTGATATTCGAAATCCAACGGTTTTTCGTTTTCGTGTTTTTGAATACAGCTTATAATTATTGATCGGTCGGCAATGGGTTTGCGAGCAAAAATGCTTATGATTCACGCTGTTCGTGCGATGAGCACAACAGAGAAAGCGCGCGCTATCCTCCTACAAATACGATTAATACTTACAGTTCTGGATTCAATACATCACCACTGTTCTAATGCAGGAATCACACAAATGTACTCCAGCCACTTAAAAGGAACTGCGTGTCTCTATATTAGAATTGAGATAATGGCAAAACGTATTAAGAATGCCAACATGTGTGTTTCACAGAGGCAAAAGGATAATAATATAAATAGTTTTATAACAATGCGTTTAGCCCTCTCAATCGTGTGGCGGGTGTATTTGTCAGTAATTACGCCCTGTCCAGATATGCGTGATATGATGGCATAAAGGTTCTGACTGTGATCTTACCAACAAATGTATTTTCTTCCAACAATTATCGGATTACCAGAGACCTTTCGCCACACTCATTACTGTTCATAGTGAATCACTGAATTGACACAAATGCTCAAACCCTAGATTAAATATAGGCTCATTACTGGAATTCAAAAGGTTCATGTAATCGCAAATGGACATCACATTGAGTTATACAGGTCAAATCCTTTAGTCGACAGGCAGGCCTTATGTTTCAATTCAGCTCGATATATGTTGAGCATACGTTTGCATGAAAAAATCATGTCAATAATCTAAATGCAAGCATGAGATCCTATATTCAGTAACAGTCGTCGTTCACGAGGAGTATCCGTGTCCACAATTAAAAAAACTTATATATATATATAATCTCAACGTAACTGAAAAAAAATATCAGTTCGTATCGTCACATCCGTAACACCGGCCCTGCAGTACATGGTATTCGTTTCCCTAAATATCGTTTCTAGAGTATATATCATCTGACTCACAGTTAAGTTGTGGTGGTTCATATGAATAGTATAACACAATGTTCAGACAGAATTAAGAGGAAGTTAACAAGCACAAATACATCCTTACATATGCCGTCATCGTTCTGTGATTTTTACCACACATCAGCAAATGCATATGAAGCGCATGCAGCAGGTTGATGTAGGCATTAATTAAAAGAATATATGAATACAAGTTATGATGGTGGTTATTTCTTCAAATCTGTTTTTTTCATTATTACTTGTCTGTATATGCCTCGATTCTGCTAGTGGACATTAGATATTAGTCTTGGATTTTGTACATTATCTTATTAATGTATATGTACTATTGTGTACTTGGTGACAAGGGAATGGGAGGAACATCTTCGATTGGCACAGGTTAAAGCTGCTTACAAACTTGATGGGAGAGGCCTGATGTTATAGACGATGTCAGCTCTATTCCTGTCGAGAATAAATATTTGATTTCCTACTGGTATGCAGAGACAGATCCTCTCTGCATTGTCTGTACATTAATATATGATATCGTGTTGTTGGGGATCAGGGATAATCGAAACACGACAAGATCCGCTATTCTTGAAATGTTAACTGAGCCGTTTGCAGTTCGATGAAATGTGCACGGTGTGAGTTCCCAAATTCCATATATATCTTTCACTCGGAAATAGTTGAGTGTTTGGTCATATATGACACGCAGCAGCAACACGCAAATTAGCCAATAAGAATATGAGTGGACTGGGGCTGGATTGACCAGTACGCACAATTTAACGATAATCTGTCCCACTTATTCAATACGCAATGGTGGCTCTACAGTTGTTTTCTATTTTATTTCATTTCATTATACATGTATATTCACACAGACGAAAATGAACAAATCCGTTAAGACAACTGCCGAAGACTTCAAATTCTAGGCATGGTTTTACCACATTGGAATAGTTTGACTGAAGAATGTATAACCTGTGTAAAATTTGAAATGAGCCACATTGAAAGGTGTTCAAAAGTTGATTGACAAACCAAACGCGCGGAAGAGTAATGTTGGAAGTAAAAAGTAGTGATGTAACAAATGCTGCCCGGTTAGATGACCCTTTTGTACACTGTAAAAAGTGGAAACATGTTTAACGTTTCATTTTGAGATGGGTAACGTGTGAGATGCTTCATAATGCTACATGTTTCACCCGTTTTCCCATGAAAACATGTCTCAAAGACGTGAGAATACAGCTATTTGATGGTTGCGACATGTTTCAATCGCGTTGCCGTTTCACTATAATGACCCGAATAGCTGTTTGAAACATCAAAGCCGAAACACGTACAACCGAGTCGCAAAAGCGACATGTCTCAAGGAACACAGTATAAAAGACGGATAATGTTGTCTGGTGCATGGAAGTACTGGCTTCCAAAAAAAAATTTCTCGTCTTTAGCGATCCTGAATATATCTGTCGATATTGAGAATAAACAGACCGACTAATTTAACTGAATTACTTGCATCGTAATATAATTCTTCCAGGCCTAGGGTATTTGACTATTTTTGGCCTGCCAAGGCTTCGGAAGAGACGCCTCCTCCCCACTAAATATTTGTTCACTCCTTGATTCTGAAAGCCCCCAAAATATATCTTGGGGTCCGCTCTGCTGCAAAAATAAAAAAAAAGCAATCCTTGAACATTTTGTTTATTTGTGCCAGGTTCTCCAAAGTAAACTACATAGTACATTAGGGAAGAATTATCTGATGTGAAATAAAATAGCTCATGCACTCTTTTATCAAAACAAGAAAACAAAAAACTCGAAGAAAACGGTAAAACACCACATTTCTGGTCCCCCACATGATCGCCACTTTAAATTTGCCAATGATTCATACCAAAAAAATACAAAGCATGTGTCGCTATAAAAAATGAGTGACATTAATGGGGCATCATTGAGGGCTCGCGTTGGAAGAAACAACAACTGTGTTCTTTGTGTGACCAGATCTACATCCAGTATTTTAAATGTGTGTACGCATCAGGATATTTTCTGGACAATACGATTGCTCTATATACGATTCGGCCACTGACACCAAATGACACCAAACCATGCAGGAATCTTCACATTTCAAGTTGAATACTACACTAATGTTTCGTCATTTACCTTGACCTATTGAATAGAGTGAATTGGTAAAAACTAAGAAACACACGTGATGTCATATAGCCAATCAACATAGGAGCTTGCCAACACAGTGCAGCGAGGAGTTTCTTTGATGTCAGCCTGTGACATTTCCAAATATGGCAAGTGGTGGTTGTATTGATGTTAATTTTTTTCGAATAGTCAATCAAAATTGAATTTTAAAGAGGTCATAAGATGCACTCCTCCTAATGTGGATCACGGAATATTTATAGAGCTATGACATCATCAAACTCATATTCTGATCAGATATTGTGTTTATATGTTCAGCCAAGGCAACACGTGTGGTGTTCGACTTGGATATGCGAAGATGAAACCAGGAGGAGAGAGGGGATATTATTTTTTATCTTTATGAAAATATTGAATATTGTTGGTGTGTAAAACAATTTTCCTCCTTCCTCCCTGACTGTGACCACTGTTGCGACAACTCGAGACGAGTCCAGGACTCCGTTATCTTAATAATCATCTGCGATCCGTATTCCATTTCCCGAAACGGAATGGAATTTCAACGACTCTCACTCGGAGATATTTACCGCGAGCAGATGAATGAATGATAGAATCATTTTCAAGTTACAGACATTCATGTATCTAAGTCAGCAAGTATGGTCAATATCTGTATGCAATATAGTACCCCTGTTGAGAGCTGCTTCCTGTGTGCTGGATTAGGCTGTGTCATGTCAACAGACCGATGTGGCAACTTGAGTAAATTATTATTTTGGTTAATATCTGAATGTAAATGTACCATTTGGTGTAAATCTGTGATCTAGTTCACCAAAACATGAGCACATTATTGTCATGAACAATTTGCACGCCATGATAAATGGGTTCACATCAGGAATTATGATGTACCGAACATATATCTGTCTGGAATGATCACATTCATTGTTAACCTGAGGAGCAAGCTTGTCTATTGTATATGTTCCTGTCTGTAGCCTATCGTTATTGTTGGTTTACACCCGAGTTGGACTTCCATCGAAGATAAGAGAATAAAAACTGATGCAAGCTGAATTTAATAAACGATTCGTGTATTTCTGTTTCCTTTACAGGCGATCTGGCGATCTGATGAAACATGTAATGGGAGATAGACTATTCTGAATCACTTCCAAGTTTGAGACATGTTCGGACACGTTTCGGTTGCGACATGTCTCAAAAGTTGGGACAAAGTCATGTTTGGGCTTAGACGTTTCATTTTGAAACATGTAGTCGGCCGTAACATGTTTCAGATTGACAGATGTACATACAACACATGTTTCATTCTGCAGTGTGTCACATGTTTCAAACGGACACATGTTTGACGACGGCATGTCCATATTGAGACATGATTAACACATATGAGGATGACACGTGTTTCAAATTGAAACATGAAGCCGTTTCCAAATGAAATATGTATGTACTCACATGTCCCAAAAGTTGGGACAAAATCATGTTTCATTTTGAGACGTTAAACATGTCGCCAATTCTTACAGTGTACGATAGATGACTGCATCGTTATGCGCCGCACAAGCTACTATGACGAACATCGGTGTCGGACCACAAACTAGTCAAACCCAGATTGCTGTGAACAACGTAATGATGGAGCAAATTTCTTGGCAGGACCCTCACGTCTGTTGGCTTCTGTCTGCAGAAGAAAGAGTCGTGCCAGACTCGGAAAGTGGGATCCAGATTATTATGAAAAGGAGACCACATAGACCAACATTAGAGAGCTTAACTGTTCGTTCCACGGTGATCCATTGTTAATTGTTATATTGTACAAAATGCAGTAGAAATGAATCCTTGATCATTTAGGCGTATAATAGACTAGTATTTGGCATAGCGAACAATATTTTTCCAGCCGTTAGCCAGGTTCTAACCGGCATCTGTCAGCCAAACAACGGTCGACGATCAAGGCCGGTTTACCGTTTCTCTGGAATACTGTTACCAAGAGGATACGATATGGGGCATCTCTTAGGTCAAAGTAAACACGAATACCCAAACCTGAAGTAAAAAGTACGACACATTGCCTGGCTTTTAATTCGCAGCAGTATGGTCATATTGGCAAAGGTCATGAAGTTACAAATATGAACCGGTGTAGAGGCTAGGAATGGCCGGTGACTAAGAGCGTCCGTTCCCTGTCTTCTAACCCAGCTAGGACACTTTTCTCCACCTTGGGAGTGTTCGTCCCTGATAGAAAAGGATATAAAACGGGACAATAATCACCAGGACATTCTTATCCATCACACCGGAAATCCTAAAAATAAGTCGTCTGGTCTTAATTACTAAGCTTATTGGATCAGCTTGGACTTTCAGCTGGGGGTCCTTATTTTAACTTGTCATATTCTAGTAGTGTTTATTTTTACCAATCAATGGTTTTGTTCAGACCAAGGCAGCCCAGCCAGAAACCAACACACGTCTGTGCTTCAAACCAATGATCGAAGACACCAGATGGTACGGATATGAACATTTTTGTCAATCCATACTTTTGTCACTGCTGTGTTAGATTAAACAAGACCATTGATAGGCAGAAATAAACACTGCTGCGAGGTGTTAAACAGACAAGGTCCCTCAGCTAAAAGTCCATG
>JAVTVY010026540.1:0-10437 GCA_036873755.1 Hanleya hanleyi | reverse complement strand
GCCCAGTATAGCTGTACGATATGTACACTGTCGTTTCAGCGCCCGGATCATTTACAGCGCCACACACGTGCACGCCATGAAGCACCCAAGCGTCCATGCGAAGAATGTGGTCGGCTTTTCAAACTGACCAGTCAGTTGCTGCGACACCAACGCACACGACACCCTCTTCGGCAGACACGTTTGCAGGTAGAAGAGCCCGTAGGCACCAGTATCGAGACCGCGGGAACTCCTACCCATCGCCCGAGGGCTGATGATATGTCGCCCTAATTCAACAGTCAAATTCCGACGACAAGACCTTGGGCCAGATTTTGTACGACGTGGAGAGCGTGGACGAACGCATAAATGTTCCTAGCGATCTGTTACACGAAGACCATACAGTGAGTGACATCTATCGGCGCCATTGGCCCATGATCCGGCACTGTTTCTACCGTCATCGCCCTATTCAAGATATCTACAATTTCCGACTGACCAACCTCGCCCGTCTACGCAGCTACGTGGAAGCCATCTTCAACGATCAAACTACGGCCTTCAAGTTGAATCTGGCGTTTGGTTATGTGCTGCAGCATAAGGACACAGACCAAGCCCGATATTTTTACCCGAGCAGTAACATCCGGGTATTTGATCAACCGTTTACCATCATTAACCGGGCGTCGCTAGAGGCGATGCTGGAGAAACTGGACACCGTGGATGCCTTGGAATGGGCCCAACAACAACGCCCCAACACACAATGGGTCGTAGAGAGGGTGACCAAAGTCACGTTTTTCGTTACCAAGCTGACCGACCATCTCTATCGGCTGAATGCGTCACCCATGCATTGACGAATACCATAACATGCTGTACATACTCTATATGTCTACATGCTGATGGTTGCTGATGTACAATCCACTGTCCCCCCCCCACACACACGCACACACACACACGCAATGTGGCTCAGTTGTACGCCAGTACATCTCGGTCCTCGACTTGGGGTAGTTGAACTGAGTGTGCTAAAAATAGATCACCAGCTAGCGTGCTATAAAAGGGAAGCGGCCAGGCCGTTTCATCAGACACTCTGTCAACCACCAAGATGTTCACTTGCACAACTTGCCAGAAGCAGTTTACCCGTCTAGACAGTTTACGACGTCACGAGGTCTCCACCCACAACGATGCACGGTATACTTATATAACCTGCGCACGGTCATTTAATCGGGAAGATGCTTTACTGCGCCATGAGAGGGCACTCCACGAGGGTGCGATGGTACAATGTAACGAATGTGGTCTACTCTTCAAACGACCCAGTCGGTTAAGACAGCATCAACGTTTGATTCATGCCCCGTCTCTACGGTTTGGGCGACAACTTTCCACTAAAGAGGAACCTAGGAGGGTCTGACCCAGAAAAGATGAGCTCGGGGAGACGAACGCCACTGGTGATGCGATGACGGAGAGCCCGTCTATGCCCACAGTTCAGAAGAGAATGGATATCCAACCAGCCCCCAGCGTTAGGGGTTCAAGTCACACGCCTGACGACATCGAACATTTTCTGTAAGATGCAGTGGATGTTCCTAGCGATCTGGTACAGGACGCCCATCCAGTGAGTGACATCTATCGGCGCCATTGGCCCATGATACGGCACTGTTTCCACCGTCATCGCCCTATTCAAGATATCTACAATTTCCGACTGACCGATCTTGCCCGTCTACGCAGCTACATGGAAGCCATCTTCAATGACCAAGCGACGTCCTTCAAATTAAATCTGGCGTTTGGTTATGTGCTGCAGCATAAGGAGACAGATCAAGTCCGATACTTTTACCCGAGCAGTAACATCCGGGTATTTGACCAACCGTTTACCATCATTAACCAGGCCTCGCTAAAGACGATGCTGGAGAAACTGGACACTGTAGATCCCTTGGAATGGGCCCAACAACAACGCCCCAACACCCAATGGTTCGTGGATAGGGTGACTAATGTTACCTTTTTCGTGACCTAGCTGACCGACCCCCCCCCCTCGGTTGAACGCGTCACCCGTGCACTGATGAATACCATAACACGCCGTACATACTCGATATGTCTACATGCTGATCGTTGACTTGAGATCAGTAAACACTCAGTGCGTTAAATAAAACATGGTGTTTGATATTTCAATTTGTTTTGCTGTGAACATACTAAAGGTACCCAGGGCGGCTCCCCCAGCCTGGGTATGATGTAACATTGGGGATAATAAACTGTATAAACATTGCTGAACTTCTTGTTATTCATGACAACCGCTATGCGATTGTATAATACAGAATATATATTGTATAATACAGGACATATATGATACAATACAGGACAGATATGGTATAATACAGCACAGATTTGATATAATACAGGACAGATACTGTATAATACAGCACAGAATTGGTATCATACAGAACATATATTGTATAATACAGAACAAATATGACACAACACAGGACAGATATGGTATAATCCAGCACAGATTTGGTATGATGCGAGACAGATGTGGTATAATACAGTAAAGATATGGTATAATACACACTCCACTGGACGCAGTCGGACCAAGGATGGTCCATCTCTACACCAAATACCTTCCTTCACTACCCCAAAATGCCCACTTTTGCTACTACTCCTACTGATGACGTCACCAATGACGTGACAGATGACGCGAACATCCCTCAAATCGGGATGTACACCCCGAAAGCTACAAGATTACACCCCCTCAGAACGCATTCGGACCAATAGTGGTCCATTTCTACCCCAAATCCCTTCATTCGCTTACCCAAAATGTTCACTTTCGCTACTACTCGTACTGATGACGTCACCAATGATGTCATAGATGACGTGAACACCCCTCAAATCGGGATGTACAACCCGAGAACTACAAGATGACACCTCCCACGACGCATTCAGACCATCTCTACCCCAAACACCTTCCTTCACTTCCCCAAAATGCCCACTTTCGCTATTACTCGTATTGATGACGTCACAAATGCTGTGGACAGCCGTCAAATCGGCGTTTACACCCCGAGAACTACAAAGTGATACCTCCCTCGACACATTCGGACCAATAGTGGTCCCTCTCTACTCCAAATACCTTCCTTCACTGCCCCAAAATGACCCCTTTACTTACTACACCCAACTGCGCATACGCAGATTGACGCGACTTGCACTTAAAAACACGCCATTCTGACTTTACCTCACAAAAGCTTCACTTGGACACCTCCTACGACCCATTTGGACCCATAGTGGTCCATCTCTACCCCAAACACTCCCCCACATACCCCCCAAAACTGTCTGCTTTCTATACCACGGCCAGACTGCGCATGTGGAAAATATTGAAAACGGCCGATACAGTAGTCCAGTCGGATGCTCCTCCACAAGAGCTTCAAAATAACACCTCATACGACACCATAGGACCAATAGGGGCCCACCTAGACCCCAAAACGTCCACCCAGTATGGACCTATCTCCCATAGCCAGTATGGGTCTATATACAGACCTACCCGGTATTTTTCGGAAAATTTCACCGCTTACCTCCGAGACCCCTCCTATCGTGTTTTCCTTGGCGAGACGAGAAAAACAAGACCAAACAACCCATAACAAAACCCACAAAAAATTTCCCAGGTTGGACCTATACCCCCATAGCCAGAGTGGGCCTGTATACAGACCTACCCGGTACTTTTCAAAAAATGTCACCGCTTAACTTCGGGACCCTACCCATCGTGTTCTACACGAGAAGACCAAATAACCCATACTAAAACCCACGAATAATTTCCCAGGTTGGACCTATACCCCCATAGCCAGTATGGGCATTTTCCCGTATAGATGCAAATGTGCGAATCAGGCCCCTATATTAGGGGTAAAGTCCGTGTTCCGCTTTTTATATTTTCGGGGACAAATCCTTATTTTACATACACTCACCCATGCACCCAGGGTAGGGTAGGGTTGATAGTTTTCCCCTATTTTAGGGATAAAGTCCGTGTTCCGCTTTTTATATTTTCGGGGACAAATCCTCATTTTACATGCACCCATCCATGACTTGATAGGCAGAACCCGATAAGCCCAGGACCGATATTAGCCCTTTTGGATAGGGTTGATAGGGGGTTTCCTCTATTGTAGGAATAAAGTCCGTGTTCCGTTTTTATATTTTCGGGGACAAATCCTAATTTCACATGCACCCACAGATGCACCCAGACCCTGATAAGCCCGGGGGCCGATATTAGCCCTTTGGGACAGGGTTGATAGGAGTTTTCCCCTATTGTAGGGGTAAAGTCCGTGTTCCGCTTTTTATATTTTCGGGACAAATTCTGAATTTACATGCACCCACTCCTCCACCCTACCTCTGTGGGCAGGCCGCAATGAGCCCGGGGGACCGATATTCGCCCTTTGGGATAGGGTTGATAGGGGTTTTCCCCTATTTTAGGGATAAAGTCCGTGTTCCGCTTTTTATATTTTCGGGGACAAATCCTAATTTTTTTAAACAGCCACCCATGCACGCAGACCCCGATAAACCCGGGGACCGATATTAGCCCTTTGGGATAGGGTTGATAGGTATTTTCCCCTATTGTAGGGATAAAGCCCGTGTTCCGTTTTTATATTTTCGGGGACAAATCCTCATTTTACACGCACCCACCCATGCACCCAGACCGCGATCAGCATGCCCCGATAAGCCAGGGACCGATATTAGCCCTTTGGGATAGGGCTAATAGGAGTTTTCCCTTATTGTAGGGGTAAAGTCCGTGTTCCGCTTTTTATATTTTCGGGACAAATCCTAAATTTACATGCACCCACTTCCCACCCTACCTCTCTGAGCAGGCCCCGATAAGCCAGGGGGCCGATATTAGCCCTTTGGGATAGGGCTGATAGGAGTTTTCCATTATTGTAGGGGTAAAGTCCGTGTTCCGCTTTTTATATTTTCGGGACAAATCCTAAATTTACATACACCCACCCTGCACCCAGGTCCCGATCAGTCCGGGGGACCGATATTCGCCCTTTGAGGGTTGATAGGGGGGTTTCCCCTATTTTAGGGATAAAGTCCGTGTTCCGCTTTTTATGTTTTCGGGGACAAATCCTCGTTTTACATGCACCCACCCCATTGACTTGATAGGCAGGCCCTGATAAGCCCGGGTACTGATATTCGCCCTTTGGAATAGGGTTGATAGGGGTTTTCCCCTATTTTAGGGATAAAGTCCGTGTTCCGCTTTTTATATTTTCGGGGACAAATCCTAATTTTTCATACAGCCACCCATGCACCCAGACCCCGGTAAACCCGGGGGCCGATATTAGCCCTTTGGGATAGGGTTGATAGAGGTTTTCCCCTATTGTAGGGTAAAGTCCGTGTTCCGTTTTTATATTTTCGGGGAAAAATCCCCATTTTACATACACCCACCCATGACTTGCAAAATCCTTCCGTAGGGACCCCAAGTCCCCGACTCAAATGAATGGACGGCATACAGGTCAGTACATGCATTCCTGATCACGTGACCGCCGCACGATGGAAAAACCCCAGATACAAGTCAGTACTTGCATGCCATATGATCCTAAAGGAGCGCTTCACTTTGACACCAACCTGTAACCATCTCGGTCATCTATACGCGGTAAGACTGATCCTGGGATCGTGTGTATCCATTTACAGCCTACTTTCGGCAAGTGCGAGAGGGAATTTCCAGAAATCAATACCACATGACATCGTCAGCCAATCAGCTAAAGTCTACCGACGTAACCCCAACGTAACTCGCCATTTTCGAATCATGTGATGCCCTACTTGTTGAAAATTACAGATCTACCACACCTCTTGGGTGATACGAAAGTTATTTATGCCTATATATTTTGTAAGCCTAGCCTATATCTGTTTCCCAAGTGGTTTGAAAACCTGTAATTTATCAGATTTCTCGAGTCTGTTCTCTGCCGGATGAAGGCCGAACAGAATCCCGTAATATACCGGATATCGCTCCGCAATAATGGAGACTCACGATTCGCAAGCCATCTTATGGATGGCGAAGTGTACGCAAATGACTTTGACACCTCACTCGATCCAATCAGTCCACTTCGGGCCCCTCCCGCCCCTGAAGATTGCTGAACATTCTCACGAAAACCCACGTATTTGGGACTACTTTCTGTCCACGGAGGCAGACCGCACCACCAAACCGCATCACCGCGGAGGAATCCCCTAACATAAACATGATCCACGGTCAGAGACGAGATGAAAGAATAGAGGTCAGCTCAAGTGCACTCATTGACCTTTGACCTCCGCCACGTGACCGCCACAATATGAGTTACCTCCCTGGAAAATGTGACTTTATCCATCTTCTATATACTACTCCTGTCTGATTTGGTCAGGACCATTGTCCGTGGAGCGAAACCCGCTCTCATGTGCTGTCTAGGTGAGACTGTACTCAATATCTTAAAAAACCACTGTTCCACTTGACCCTGATTCTACAAGGACGTTTGGCCCCTTTCTTTCATCTAAGCGGCACATAGTTCATCATTTTCCATCAAAAATGTGGCTGTGATACAAATTATCACAGGGATCTTTTTTCTTGTTCTTGAGAGCAATCTTTAGTACAGGCAAGGCATCTGAAATTCAACAGTAGGCTATTTCATTAAAAGATAACCGTTTTATAAGAGAATCGTCATAGAAGTATATATCTTCTAAAATAGAAGGATATTCCCATGAATAAGCCGAGGCATATGTAAGCCTTCTGGGGTTCCAATCTCTGTTAAAGTGTTCGAATTTCCCGGAAATCCCTAAAAGATCAAAATATATTCTCCCGCCTAAAGAAGCAACTTGACAATCCGTTGCCATATCCAATGACACCCTGTTCAGCCCGAAAATCAGCAAAAATCACCACCAGTACCGAAAATGGAGCTCGACCAGACCGTTTTCAAACCCATTTCCCACTTTGAACTAACCCGTGTGTTCGTAAACTGAAAAAGGCCATAATTCATAGTCACACTTCCATCCATCTTCCAGTGAGGCGTGGGCAGTCTAACCTGCCAAATACCATGTACTGATTTGAACCAAATCACCAGTCAACTGAATGATATTACAAATATTATGGTACTAACTAAAAAGCGAACAAAAATTTTCATGGATTAAAGCTTCGTACAGGTTCATCCGTTTTCCTGGCAACGACAATGCGACAAAGATAATGAGGCGATGGCACAGAAATCGGTTATATGTATGGAAGGCAAACACAGCCAAAAATACAACAGTGAAACAAATAAGCTTGAGTCAAACGATTAACGTTCATTTGACAAACGAACAACGGACAGGCAAACAATTAACGTTCGTTTACCAAACAATTAACGTTCATTTGACAGACGATTAACGTAAAGTCAAACGAACATCAGACAGTCAAACGATTAACGTACAGTCAAACAAACATGAGACAGTCAAACGATTAACGTAGTCAAACAAACATGAGACAGTCAAACGATTAACATACAGCGAAATGAACATCAGTCAACAGAGGGCACCACCGTCACAGTGAGGGGAGATAATTTGGATGGTCGTCTCGACTAAGACCAATCTCCTGGCTTCGATTGCATATACCTTTCGTCTAAACGGCTGCAGGAATGATCTCTGCCCCACCGTAATAAAAATGTAGAACGGAAGGACCAGTTCGTATGATTCGATGATATTCCATTGGTTTGGCGTTTTGATTGGCATGGATCACCAGCGCGTGATGGATAATGCATGAATGAAAGAATGTACCGGTTCTATTTTCAGGTTGTAGTCATAGATACCTATCCCTCCCATCCACGTCATTTTGTCAATGAAATGTCCGCCATTGTGTTGCTAAGCCGCGTCACAGCTCTGTAAATTTGGTAAAATTGCTCTATCCAAAAAGAGTTCGTTTGCGTTTGTCTTGATATAATACCGTACTGATGTTATTCATGACATAATTGAAATATATAATGGCATGGTTGACATAATTGCATAGTTAGAAACTAAATTATGTGACATGTTTCGCGTAATACACCGCGCGCATAATAATGTAACAGCTCATTACATTTTTGTTGCCTGTGGGTGAGATTAGATTTGGAGCTGTTTGTAAAAAGCGGAAAACGGATCGAGGCTTGGTGAATGGACTAAGACGAGTTTTATATAGCTCCAAACCGTCCTGGTGATGGACGTTCTGCTCGTGGACCCACTGCTCCCCATCTACGAGCAGTGGGTCCACGAGCAGAACGTCCATCACCAGGACGGTTTGGAGCTATATAAAAATGCGGATTCCAATGGCCACATCGTGTACAGACTACGGACCTCTATTTCTAACGGCCACAGACTTTAATATAAATCGAACCACGATCATGATATCTGAATCTAGGACAAAAGCCGCAGTCCCCCAGGGACAAAAGCGCGGCGTACAAACGCCACAGAGGCTAATGCCCTAGCGGAAAAAGTCCCAAACCAATTAATTAAAAACCAATAAATCGAATAGAGCGATCGGGCTATTGTATCATAAATACCGGGCTATTTAGATAGGCACTACAAGAAAATTTAGATACGCGTACCATTTAATTATCCAAATAGACCCGATCGCGCTATTCGACCCTTACGGTATGCACTGCCTCTTATTTTTATCGTTTATTAAGTATCACTTCGATAAAAAACAAAACAAAACGAAGTGGTTATTAATCAGTAACAAACAAAAAAAAAACAAAAAAAAACAAAAAACGAAAAAACAACAAACGGCTGAATAGAGCACTTTGAGCTATTCGTCCTTTTGCAGAACTGACGACGGAGCGCTCAGTGGACACATTGCAACAGTCAACCAGTTATGACAATTTTGAGGCAGAAAATTATGGCAATACTCCAATAATATGGGGTGGACGGCCACAGATAAAAAGCTCCAACAATAACGTCACATTTATACCATCTTTTTCCGTGTTTTTTTCTTTGTGTTTCCAATGAATTGGAAGTGGCAATGTGTGAATAAATGATTTTAATAGTTGGTTATATCTCTGTTGAGTTCATTGTTGGGATAGCCTGAATGTAATAGGATCAAAATGACCACAACATACAAAGTCACGGAGTGTCTGCTGTCAAGTATCTGGCGTTCCAGAAATAGGATAGAAAGTTTGGTAGGGGGACCATAATTGCCCCTCCCCCCCCCCCCACCCGGCCGATAATCAACCATTTTTCCCCAGTCAAAAATTCAAATTCGAATATCCTTATTATAACCATAACCATACGACCAAGGGACATTATTTAGCCTGTCATGCTTTGAAAAAATGTTGTTACTCATTTTTTTTTTAGAAACGTTCAAATATATCGAATTTAAAAAAAATAATCGCGGATGAAACTACATGTACATACGTATTCAAGTCCGGCTGTTTTGATGCTATTAGTGTGCAATCGACATCTGAATCGCAATTTTCAGAACATGTTGTGAACATTGTCAATTCGCAGCATCTTACTTGTGACAAAACAATTTAGGACCAGGATTTTTCTTTTCAAAATATCCAGGTAGATAGAAAGTTATTTCTCATTAACTAGATATGAAATATGGTAAGATATAATTTGATCCATAAATTATTTGCAGAACTGGATAGCTGGAAATTTGTTCAAACAGGTGATTATGAAAGCCTTTGTGAACACCATTCAAGTTATTTTTCGTCAAAACTGAAATTTGACAGAAACGTTTTTAACTGAATCTATAGCACAACAGTCTGAATAACACATGTATAAATTTCAGAATATTTGTTTATTTCAAGAAGTTGTTAGATAAACTGCCTGGCCAAGCATCGCAGCTGCTTGGTTCAGGAGACGAACCTCGTCGCTGATGTGCTGGTTCGCCGTTTTTCTATATTTGGCGATCTTTTGCCACATAAACTTTATGCCGATGGTGGCGCCGTCTGTTCGTTAATCGTTTGACTGTCTGATGTTCGTTCGACTGTACGTTAATCGGTTGACTGTCTGATGTTTGTTTGACTGTACGTTAATCGTTTGACTGTCTGATGTTCGTTTGACTGTACGTTAATCGTTTGACTGTCTGATGTTGGTTTGACTGTACGTTAATCGTTTGAGTGTCTGATGTTTGTTTGACTGTACGCTAATCGTTTGACTGTCTGATGTTCGTTTGACTGTACGTTAATCGTTTGACTGTCTGATGTTCGTTTGACTGTACGTTAATCGTTTGACTGTCTGATGTTCGTTTGACTGTGCGTTGTTCGTTTGGTAAGCGAACGTTAATCGTCTGTCAAATGAACGTTAATTGTTTGGTAAACGAGCGTTAATTGTTTGCCTGTCCGTTGTTCGTTTGTCAAATGAACGTTAATCGTTTGACTCAAGCTTATTTCTTTCACTGTTGTATTTTTGGCGGTGTCTGCCTTCCATATTATATATGAAAATGAACTGGGGTGTACACGGTTTGGAATCGGCCCAGTAGCGATGTTTAACCGTAACTGACGTAGGCTAGGCCAAGTAGGGCCCCCTGTCAACAGAATGTCA
>JAVTVY010026539.1:0-10692 GCA_036873755.1 Hanleya hanleyi | reverse complement strand
CGATTATGCATAATTTTCGCGTGGCCAGAAAACGCTTCATGTTCGTTATATTTATATTCTCGACATGCGAGAAGTAGAATACTCCGACTATGATGGTATTCTGGTCAATATTATGGTATCTCCCGCCAGAAATAGTGGAAAATTTAAGTTGGAAGTCTTGAAGTGGAGATCCGCCATGTCTGCTTTCGCACGTGAACCGTGAATTTTTATCCCCTGGGAGCCCTTCCGCTGGAGGAACCGTTCGGCCACACCGTTCAACATGGTTCAGTATACCGCATTAAGATGATTGGTCACGTGATCGGTCAGACCGGTCGGGCGCTGACATGGAAAGATCCGGGTGCATTTGCGTACACTTCGCCATCCATAAGATGGCTTGCGAATCGTGTGTCTCCATTATCGCGGAGCGATATCCAGTGTTTTACCAGCTTCTGTTCGGCCTTCATCCGGCGGAGAACAGACTCGAGAAATCTGATGAATTACAGGTTTTCATACTACTTCATACAGATATTGCCTGGGCTTACAAAATATATAGGTATGTATAACTTTCGTATCATCCAAGAGGTGTGGTGGATCTGAAATTTTGAACAAGTAGTTCATCACATGATTCGAAAATGGCAAGTTACGTTGGGGTTACGTCGGTAGACTTTAGCTGATTGGCTGACGAAGTCACGTGGTATTGATTTATGGAAATTCTCTTTAGCCGTTGCCGAAAGTAGGCTGAACATGGATACACACGATCCCAGGGTCAGTCTTACCGCGTATAGATGACCGAAATGGTTACAGGTTGATCCGGGTGTACGGATTTTTACACCCAAGTAAACTGACCAATGGAAATGCTACGATTTAGGTTGAGGGATAATAAAGCTAAATATCCCTGGTTAAACCATGCTAAATCTATATTATATGATACCAGAAGTGGATGAAAACCACTTCTGATGATACTGAATTCAATATATATGGGACTCCCAAAGTGTTAACAATGCTGTCTGGGGTTTTGGGGGGTTTTTTTTAGAACAACCCGTAAAGATCTTTTTTTTTCAGAAATGGTATAGCGATATGTACTACTCCTCAAAAGGCATTATCTACAGAATATACAAACGGAATTTCATTTGAAAAGTTACCCGAAATTACTTGACGAAGAAAAAAGCAGAAAAATCGTATCAAAATTTCACACTTGTAGTCATAAACTCCCAATAGAAACAGGAAGATGCATGGCGTCCCACCACAAATATAGCAGCGTGTGAAACAAAAAGTATTGGAGATGAGTTCCATTTTATGTTCTTGTGTCCAAAATTAGTAGACTCACGCTCAAAATATCTAGCACGACATACTTATGTTAGACCGAATGTGGTCAAATTAAGCAAATTAATTCCTTTTCAAACAGAAGATCCACGTAAAGTGAAAAACAAAATATGCAAATTTATCAATGAGGTATACTCTGTAAATATTAATGAATGGATCATCTGCTGTTACATATAAATATAAATATATTTGTAATTAATGTATATTTATACAATTAATGTATACATAATGTATATATATTCATAAGTTTGATACAATGTATATGTGGTCGCCATAATATATGTACATGGTTGTACCCATCGTACCACCCTGTGTGGTTGGAGTGAAATAAAATGATGACGATGGTGATGACAGTTAACTTTATTCGTCGCAACCGAATTAACCCACAATATTTTATGAAAATTTTATCTTCAGATTGAGTTTGGGGAAAATTAATGTGATGTTGTTATTTACTTTTGGGACATGGGTCAACGGGTTATTGCAGTCTCTCATAGCAAAGACTGTATGTCATTGGTAAATATATGTATTGTTTATTTCAATGTGAATAGAGCAAATGTCTAATATAAATGTACGAAGGGGAATGTGCCATTTGAAATCAAGCTACAAGTCATAGAGGGGGTCCGCAACTAACAATGTGAAGTGTGAATACGCATTCTCACCTTAATTGTGGATATTCTCACCTTCATCCTGTGTATTGGATAGATCACATGCAGGCATAAAAGAGAAGGTCTCACATCTGAATAATAAGTCTATACAAAATTTGCCGCCGAAAATTAGAAAAGCTTCTGTATGCGGTAGCCAATAATAATTACTGAAGCACCAGTCGTATTGTCTCGGAATAACCAATGCGTATTCGTTTTCTTTGTAGCCAATCGTACTTCCTCTGTTTTTCAAACAGAGAAAATCTGATTGGTTGAAAACTCTGGACAACTCTGGAACAAAACTCGAATGTACTTGACGAGGTTTGTCATTCGTACTGATTTAATGCATACTATTTTGGATATACGACACAGAGAAAGAAAAACTGCATTGAGGATTTAAGGATTTTCAGATTTTGGCAACGACGAAAATGTGAGTAGTAATTTTTTTTAGCACGCTTGCAAATTAACCAGATTATCGTGCACTTCCTATTAGCTATGTGCCCTTCCTGGCATGATTTTTGCTGAGAGAATTAATTAATTTTGATGAGAGAGATATGCAAAAATATTAATCATCTTGAATGGACTGACGTTGAAATCGGAAAAAATCGAATTGACTTCGCTGCCGACCACCAGAGGAGTTACATGGCGGAAAATCAAAACAATTACTGGAATAGGACACATCAGCATTAAGTTTTGATTATCCACGATGAAACTGCGCTGGCGGTCGGCGGTGAAATAAATTAGAATTTTTTTACTGAAAGATTTTGGCGTCCATTTGGGTTATTCTTCGAGTTGTTCACAAAAATCATGACACGAAGTGTGCAAAGCTGAAAGTAAATGCGCGATAATCATATTTTGATGTCATATCTACGAGGGAGGCATGCAATTCATGTTACCCTGATGCGACAAATGTCCGAATATTTAAATGAAAGAAATGCTCAAATACTTAGGGCTTTTTTGGTACACTTTATCTCAATTATGGTCAGGATTTGTTTCAAAATTTCACATCTACGATCAACCAGGAATGCGGTAGTTTTTTATTATTTCTTTTATCGAACTCAATTCATTGGAAATTATAATACTGTATAGCCTATCATACTGCGGTTATTCTGAGCATATTTGCATACCCCTCCGATCAGAGGATTTTCTAAATTTCCCAAATTATTTTCTATCTTTCACACCAGCTAATTATTTCCTAATTTTCCTAAGTTATTACGTTTTTAAAGGGGGAACCCGAATGAAACATTATGTGGGGAAAGATAGGAAGTTGCCATATATTTTTTTTCTGAAATTTTCAACATTTATTTCATGAGAATATTCCTAAATATTCCTACTGGCTGCTGAGATATTGCACTTCAAAGATTGTTTAGGTGTTGTGCAAATATGGTATGCAAATATGCTTTGATGACATCACGCAGTGAACTGATGAACTAGTGAGATAACTAGATAGACAGATATACTAACATATTTCATTTCCTAAAATACACATGAATCTGATTTTTTTTGCATTCAATGAACATTGTGTTTACATGGCATTGCATTTGTGATTTTGTGATGTGCTCGCCAATATTTTCATAAATATGGTTGTCATAGTAACTAGTAACCAAGCGTCTTATTTCAGGAAATTTCAGAAACAAGTTGAAGTGACTTTTTATTTGTACGAATTTCATAGACCTGTGTTACTGAATATTCAGTAATTAAAATTTAATAACACTACCAAATTTCCAACATAAAGCACTTAGGATTCACAGTCAATTCACCCACAAACTGATTCACCCACAACCAATTCACCCACAACTTCAGGTCGATTCACCCACAAAAAAGTCAATTCACCCACAGCCAGGTCAATTCACCCACAGACTCAACGTTGCTATTATCAACATACATAAAGACTAAATTTCAGAGGACATGGGTAGATTTTATATATTGGGCAATTATTTTACTGCTTTTTGGGGACGATAGTCTGGAAAAGTGTTATGGAAAATTAATAAACAATGGAAGTTTAGCCAAGGTTGATTTCAAAGCAACAATTGAAGTAACTGAGAATTAATCCACAGGTGTCACAGGTTAGCAAACTCATTGTATAAATAATCTATGGGTAGATTACAAATAGACAATACAATGCTTAATCTATTAACTAGATTTTATTCAGCAGAATGATCAGTTTTGAATATTACATGTTCTTGAAGTAAAGTATACATCATTTAGTACAGACCATGAAATATAATACCTATATTGCATAATCTATGTTTCTTAAAATAGTAATGTTTCATATAAATGAATTATCACCATACATGTAACTGAGCAATGTAACAGAACAGCTGCAATGTAAGAGAATTTAATAATGTAGATTTAAACGAGAGAGTTGGCAAAAATTGTAATTTAAATGTCATAGGTGACGAGTTTCATTAATACTTGCTTGTATGTCCATAATTTAGAACAGTACGAGAGGAGTTATTATCAAGAAAATACTGTAATAATCCAGATACATTCAAAATGTCATGTTTAGTGAGCAGTAGAAAGAAATCAATACAAAGTAAAATTGTGAAATATTTTAAAAGAAGTGCAAAAGATATTATATAGATAGAATTGTTATATAAATGTAGACTGTAACGGTCTCCGCCTGGTGAATTTAAATCCCCCGTCACTGTAAATATATTGTTTCTGATTTATATTTTATTACTCTGTACCTTTGTATCTAAGGTGACGAGAATAAACAACTTATTTACTTACTTACAAATTTCAGCACATTCTTAATTACCATTGTATATAAAAGTTCTTGAATTCCAATGTTTGAAATTAACTTGATAAACTAAATACTCGTCCAGCTTAATTAACATTGTACCAATGCTTTTATCTTGATATAACTGTTAGTTTGATTGTTGCTTTGATGATGGCTTTGATGGCATGCACCAATCAGTGTTACTAATACAATTGTTGATAAGCTAAATCCAGCGTAGTGAGAACTTAGTATTTCTATTTGGTGGGACAGAAATATATAAAAAAAAATTATACATGTAATATCTATCCATATCCATTAAATATGTTGAATAAACCAACATTGATACTGTGGGTGAATTGACCTGAAGTTGTGGGTGAATTGGTTGTGGGTGAATCGGTATGTGGGTGAATTGACTGGATACCGCACTGATTAACCTGTTGCTATGGTAACCATATTTCTGAAAATATTTTTTCCAAAACATACTCAAATAGTTTGCACAATATGCTATCAATAAGCAATGTTATAAGATCAGACTTAAGTGAATATTGCTGCATAAAATCTCTGTATATGTCAGGTTGATACTTCAATATCTCTGAAACCGTTTGCAATATCCACATCTTGGATTTATTAGGGAACCTATTAGTGCCCTCCCCTATATATTTTTGCTAAGGCTAGAGGACTGAAACTTACTGCACTATATCATTGGGTCAAGCTCTACAAGAAAATGTAAAAAATCCAAGATGGCCACCATGATAAAAAGAACAATTTTGGACGATTTTTCGGTCAGTATTTATTTTTGTTTTTTCTTCGCAAAAACTGCATGATAAATTAGTAAATAATAATCTGATATGAAATAGGTTTTGCCAACTTTTCCATAAAGATTTTTTTTTTGAAGAAATATGACGAAAACATAAATTTTTTGGTACCCCACATGGCCGCCGTTTCACATTAACCCATGATCCACTGCTGGGGGGTCATGCAAATAGGCTCAAAATATGATAATCCACAAAGTCACGGAGTTTCAGCTCACAATTTTTTGTCGTTTTGTACATAGGAGCAACATGTAGGTTTAACAGAAACACTACTAATGATGAGCATAAATAGGGAAAAGTATGATTGACAAATCTGTTCATGCATACCAGAATATCAGTAAATAATTTATCTGTATTTTATTGTCTTTCTGAGAGAAGCATCTTTGAAGTCAAAATGGCGACAATACTTTTCATCTGAACTCTTTTTATATCTGACCGTATTAGTATCATGGTGAATTGAAATAGGAGGTCCTGCAAAACGTGTTTTTTAGTCTAATTAGAGTCATTTTGAGAAGCTCCAAAAACTTTGTCATGCAGTTTATAGTATATTATAGCTGAATAATCTTGTTTGTTGATTGGTTCAAGGTGAGTAGTATACAAAGGGTAAATTGAGCCCCATTGACCCCGGAAATTTGCATATTTTGTGGAGGACACGTGGAGGTCACACGCGACAGCCAATCAGAAGCGAGTATTGTGTCACATGGGGTGTGGTGGATGGGTGGGAGGTGGGTTTAAGATGGCGGCTGTGGTGGATGGGTGGGAGGTGGGTTTAAGATGGCGGCTGTGGTGGATGGGTGGGAGGTGGGTTTAAGATGGCGGCTGTGGTGGATGGGTGGGTGGTGGGTTTAAGATGGCGGCTGTGGTGGATGGGTGGGTGGTGGGTTTAAGATGGCGGCTATGGTGGATGGGTGGGTGGTGGGTTTAAGATGGCGGCTGTGGTGGATGGGTGGGTGGTGGGTTTAAGATGGCGGCTGTGGTGGATGGGTGGGTGGTGGGTTTAAGGTGGCGGCTGTGGTGGATGGGTGGGTGGTGGGTTTAAGATGGCGGCTGTGGTGGATGGGTGGGTGGTGGGTTTAAGATGGCGGCTGTGAAAGATGTATTCATCCGCGGTCATGTCTGGCGGTGATTCGGTCGCGGGAAAAACCTTCCGCGGAGAAAAAGTAGTCCCTAGATAAAATGGTCCGATGGGGTCGAGTGAGGTATCCAAGTGAAGCTTATGTGAAGGGGCATCTAATGGGCTGGGTGTGGGGTTGACATATCGGCCTTCTGCGCATGCGCGGTGGCCGAAGGGTATGAAAATAACCGTTTTGGGAACAACAAGTTTAGTAATGTTTATATAGTTTATTACCCCAATGTTACATCATACCCAGGCTGGGGGGAGCCGCCCTGGGTATGTTTAGCATGTTCACAGCAAAACAAATTGAAATATCAAACACCATGTTTTATTATTTAACACATTGTCACATTAGGTCAAGTGTTTACTGAGCTCAAGTCAGCGAGCAGCATGTAGACATAGAGTGTGTACAGCATGATATTCATCAGTGCACGGGTGACGCATTCAACCGATGGGGGTGATCGGTCAGCTTGGTCAGGAAAAACGTGACATTGGTTACCCTCTCTACCACCCATTGAATGTTGGGGCGTTGACTATGCGCCCATCTCAAGGCATCCACGGTGTCCTGGTCCAGTATCTCCAGCATCGTCTCTAGTGACCCTCGGTTAATGATGGTGACCGGCTGGTCAAACACATGGTTGTTGGCACTGGGATAATAATACTGTAACTGGTCCGTCTTTTTGTGACGTAAGATGTACCCGAAAGCGACATTCAATGTAAAGGCCGTAGTTTGATCATTGAAGATGGCTTCCACGTAGCTGCGTAGACAGGTGCGGTTGGTCAGTGGGAAATTGTAGATATCTTGAGGGTGGAAACAGTACCGTGTCATGGACCAATGGCGCCGATCGATGTCACTGACTGGATGGTTGTCCTGTAAGAGATCGCTAGGAACATTTATGGGCTCCACCAGAAAATGTTCGATGTTGTCAGGACTCGAAACCGTAACGCTGGGATCCGGCTGGATATTCAGGCTCTTCTCAACTGTGGGTATAGGCGGGCTCTCCTTCATCGCATCACCAGTGGCGTTCGTCTCCCCGGGCTTATCTTCACTGGATCTCACCTTCCGTGGCTCCTCTTCAGTAGGAAGTTGTCGTTCATGCTCATGGGCATGAATCAACCGTTGGTGTCGCAGCAACTGACTGCGTCGTTTGAAGAGTTGATCACAATCCTCGCATGGACGCTTGGATGGCCCATGAATTGAACGTTCGTGGCGCAGTAAAGCATCTTCCCGATTAAATGACCGTGCGCAGGTTATACAAGTATACAGTCCATCGTTGTGGGTGGAAGCCTCGTGGCGTCGTAAATTATCTAGACGAGTAAACTGCTTCTGGCAAGTTGTGCAAGTGAACATCTTGGTGGTTGATAGAGTGTCTGATGAAATGGCAAGGCCGCTTCCCTTTTATAGCACGCTAGCTGGTAATCTATTTTTAGCACACTCTACCCCAAGTCGAGGATCGAGACTGGTGTACTGGTGTACCACTGAGCCGCATTGCGCGCGCGTATGAAGACCCTTATACATACCCAATGCAGGCGCAGACGCGAAGTGCCCGGACGATAGACACGGACGCCACCGATCCGAAAAGACACGGACTTTACCGAAAAGACACGGACTTTACCGAAAATACACGGACTTTAACGAAAAGACACGGACGTACACGAAAAGACGCGAAGGTGAACGCCATTGTGGGAAACCCCCACAGACAGGTCAGTACATGCATTTCTATGTTGTTCACGAATAATAAAAGGATTGATCTGTAATCTGTGTTGTTGTTGTTGTTGTTGTTGCTCCCTTTTTTGGACTAACCCATCAGAATAGTACGTATCACGGACTACACCCGTAGAGCTACATCTGGTCTATAAAACACGTCCCTCTGGATCCCACACCTTCATTTCTACAGAGCCATGGCGGGGATCCAGCCCCATGCGACTCGCATTTTACAGTATGCCACCGTGGTGAATTCATTCACGGGTTACCGAGCAGTGGTCCGGTCCATGTTTGCAGATGGCGACGACAACGAGGGACGACGCCAGATCCTGAACGAGTTCACAGAAGCGGTCCTCCACAGAGTGCACTCGATGGAGAGGCGTGCCATCACTCACCACTACTGGACTATGACAGCCATCCTTGATGCTCGCGCTATGGATCAGGAGCGCTCACGGCGGAACCAGCGCCAGCTGGTTGGCCTCATACTAGTCTGTGCCCTATTGACCCTGGCGCTGTGGTATTGACACTATAAATACGAGGGTCAGACAGAGTGTGTGTCATTCACCGTTCGACATTTGGACCAAGCATGTCACCTGACCTACGAGCCATTCTGCCCCTTACACCCCGGGTGGGGTTACACGTCTATGAAGATAAAGTCACCCTGGTGGAAGACCGTGGAGATATTTGCTGGGCGCCCGCTGAGACCTTATCGAATACGGTGACGCTACCTCGTGACGGCTGGACCAAATTTAAACGGGTGTTGAGCGGCGAGCTCGACGGAAACCTCATCCACATAGACAATGCCATCTACGTATACCGTGCAACCTTCTTTCTACGCCTGGGCCGCTACCAAGATGCTACGCGAGGCTTCACCCTAGACCCCGATCTGTGGTCAGCCTTGGAGAAAGTGGTGCCTATTGTGGACCAGCTGTTTACACCGGACGAGCGGTCATCAGACCAGTTGGAGTGGGCTCGTGCTATTGAGGACGCGCTGGCTGAACCCCATGAACAACTACATGAACCCGACGACGATGCCATTGATTACCCGGCTAGACTCAGTCAGCCCAGTGATATGACCACCTGATCCTTTTGATCTCACGGGGTTCTCCCTATAAATAAAGACAGTGAAATGTGGTACCATTCACGTACTGACCATGACGGAGCATATAGTACTGGCGTATTTCAGCTTGACCCCCGAGGTTTTCCTGCACGTGTATGCGGATAAGGTCGATATCATGGAGGAGGTGGGAGACATCTGTGATGCGGACCCTACACAACCGTGCCCGGCTCACATTCGTCTGTCCCGGGAGGGTTGGACCAAATTCAAACGGGTGTTGTCTGGTGAACTGGACGGCGACCTCATCCACTTGTGTCACGATGTGTACATCCGACGCGCCCCTTTCTTTGCTCAATTGGCTCGGCTAGATGGAGGTACAGTGCATTTTACCCTTCACCCTGATCTATGGTCTGCATTGGAAGATGCCGTGGTAGATGTGGATGAAGTGCTTATCAAACGGTCATCAGACGAGTTGGACTGGTCATTTACCATGGCCACTGTGGAAGTCCACGAAGAAAATCAGAAAGAAACTCCGGCCCAAGATATACCCTGCAACAAACGATAGAGCCAGGGTGCATCATCATTGTGTCACCATGAAGCGCTGGGAGAAGGTGTTGATAACTTATACTACAGTCCCGACAGTCCGGCGGCCTATAGTGCATTGTCGGCTCTCTATCGAGCGGCCAAACCCCAGGGGATACAACGTGCTCAAGTCCGAGATTGGTTAAGAAAACAAGACACCTATACCTTACATCGAGCTGTCCGTCGCCATTTTCTACGGAACCGGGTCATCGTGGGAGGAATAGATGCCCAGTGGCAAGCGGATTTGGTCGATATCAGCGCCTTTGCCAAACACAACGATGGGAATCGGTATATCTTGACGTGCATCGATATCCTGTCCAAGTATGCGTGGGTGGTACCCATCCGGACGAAAACGGGGGCGAATCTCATAGCGGCGTTCAAAGACATCTTCAAGACCGGGCGCAAACCTTTGTATTTGCAAACCGACGAAGGCACGGAATTCCTCAACAGACCGTTCCAACAGTTTCTCAAGAAACAGAAGGTGTTTTTCTTCCATACGTACGAGACCAAGGCATCCGTGGTGGAAAGATTCAACAGGACATTTAAAGGCCGCATGTATAAATATTTCACCTATAAGAATACAAGGCGGTACATCGATGTTCTTCCGAAACTGGTGAGGGGTTACAATCGAGCCTATCATCGAAGTATACAGAGAGCCCCCATTACCGTGACCCAACGTAATGAAGCCCAAGTCCGGCGTGTCTTGTACCCCAGGCCATCGCAGCGAACGACGAAGGACATGTTCAAGGTCGGGGAC
>JAVTVY010026538.1:0-111632 GCA_036873755.1 Hanleya hanleyi | reverse complement strand
AAGCTAAATGATAACCCAGTGAAAATTCCTTTGAGATCTCAGTGAAATGTCACTGGATTCCACTGGAATATAGTGGAATTTGAATGGAATCCCAGTGGGATTTCTCAGTGGAATTCTTTTCCAGTGGAATTCCATTGCAACTTTTGACTAGGGTTAACTTTGAGAAATTTTACTTCCTATAATGTTGCATTATAATTACCACTGAGGAAGAACTGCAGGTTATAATTGGTGCCCACAGTATGGTACAACTGGTTTGTATACTGTAAAAGCACCTGGTGAAATCTGAAAAATAACTGTTCCCTATAACACCACAAAAATACAGGAAGAAAATGTTGCATTTTACATTAACATGACTAAAGTTCTCCAAACCCTCGAATTGGATGCAAAAGTACCATATTCAACATGTCAATGAACGAATGTACTTGGGCACTCCAACAAACATAGTATTTTCTTTAGTTTTACCTTTCGTCCTACTGACCTAATTACATGAGAACCAAAAATATGAGAAGATTTTATGATCCTATTCAGGAGAGCAGCCAATGATGGATGTTCCCGGTTAATGGTTTGGCACTGGTTCGAGAAGACAAGACACAGCAATTAAATTTGCCTTCTTCCAAATGAAAACACCAGCGTTTGTGTCCTATTTACAGAGAGCAGCAGCCGGCTCTTGCTTCAATAATTACTGAGCGCGGGTGAGGGCCGTTTCCTCTGTCCCTGACGGTGTAAACAGATTCATTTCTATTATCGACCGCGGTCTCGTTCACCCCACACTCCGTCATCATGGAATCAATAATAGTTCCGAGGATATTTCTGACCCCTTCTGCCTTAATTAGCTGTGTAATCAATGGAGCCTATTGCAATAATTTTTTTGTGTTTTTCTCTGCTGTACAGGAAGCAATGTTCTCGTCAAACAAAATGTTGTTTCGATCTTTCCTTTTGCCGGATCATTTATAGTGGTGCTACAGCAGTGGATCTATATACCTGATGAGCTATTAAACCAGCAACATTCTTTATACGGGCTATATTTCTATTCATATTGCTTTGAAGTCCTTGAGTGTATTTCCAAGTAAAGTCTGATCAGCTAACCAGTTGTTCTCAGTTAATGCACTTTCATTAACGAGTCTGTGACTCAACATCAGGGATCAAAAGTATCGTGTAAATATTTATACAACAATGTTGATACATCAAAACTGCTCCAAAGAATATTGAAACAAAAATATCATGTCAAGTTAAGAAGGCAACAGCTAGCTTATCTCTGCTTCCCACTCAGTCATAACGCCGAGCTATTAATATGTCATGGCTGGCATTTTGAAAACATCTGCAGTGAAAGTTATTTTCTTATCGCATCCTCCAACAAAACAACATACTCATGTCCATAGAGGCATTATCATCCCCGAGAGAAAATCAGAGACTATGAGCTAGTCTCTAATCCATGTCTCTGTCAATATGAGCTAGTCTCTAATACATGTCTCTGTCAATATGAGATAGTCTCTAATCCATGTCTCTGTCAATATAAACTAGTCTCTAATACATGTCTCTGTCAATATGAGATAGTCTCTAATCCATGTCTGTCAATATAAGCTAGTCTCTAATCCATGTCTGTCAATATGAGCTAGTCTCTAATACATGTCTCTGTCAATATGAGATAGTCTCTAATCCATGTCTCTGTCAATATAAGCTAGTCTCTAATACATGTCTCTGTCAATATAAGCTAGTCTCTAATCCATGTCTCTGTCAATATAAGCTAGTCTCTAATCCATGTCTCTGTCAATAAGAGCTAGTCCCAATCATGCCAGTCTCTGATACATGTCTCTGTCAATATGAGCTAGTCTCTAATCCATGTCTCTGTCAATCAATTGACTACTACCTGGCCAATTGAGCATGTCACATGCAACGTTAATCTGTCTCGCTGTCAGTTCCTGTACACTGTTCTAGTCAGGAAACATGGGAGTTAAACACAGTAATAAGAGACCACCCCAAAGGTACCCAGTTACCTTGAACACTGTGAAAAATATATGACAATAAAAATCAATTGTGACATTTCTAATCTACGTCAATCGGAGAAAAATCAATCGTGTCGCATTCAAACTGTATACTTGTGTAATCCAATATCGTATTCCTGCTGTGACATTCAGACTTGTACGGAAAGACCTGAAATCCTTTATGATAGTAGCAGAGTCTGGCTTAATTGCATGTATGTTTTTGAAACTTTCTTACTAATTGTGTGAATGATATAGGCTAAGCTACATTCATCATTCCACAGACATGGAATTTTTCAACCAAAATATCATGGATATCATCAGGGTTACGAGTTACCAAAAGTCAACCTGGAAGTCCAAATGGTACAAAACTGAAAGCTTTAAGAAACAAATCAAAATATGGAATTGATTGAATAATGCTTAGAATGATTGACTTATTAGAGGAATTACCACAGCTTAAAATAGTGTATTGTTCTCTTAGTCAATTAGCATACTGTTCACCACTTAATGGAAGTGGAAGTCCATTAAGAGAGCATAAGGTATCAGCAATATAGGGCTGCATGCAACACACGTTTAAATGAAATCCTCATTTATAGCCCTGGAGCTATGTCTGTGATCAGCTCAGAATAACCTCTCTCATACACACATCCATCTGGGGGTTACTGCAATTCTCTGGTAAGCTTTAGATACAGGGAGAAATTCAATTATTCGCGAGTTACTGGGGCAGTTACGCTGAACGAACAATGATGCCAAATCTACAAATCTAGATTATATATACAATGTTGGATATTCAATTGGTATTATCAATATACAATTAATCATCGCGGATGCTTCGAGTCACCTTTCAGCGCACAAGGTGGAGTTAGTGATCAGTGAGGAGCTGTACATGTAAATTATACATACATTTGTGCACCTCTGACAAATCATAGGGGAGCATGTGTTTGACATAATTCGGCCTCGGACGGAAATGTAATTTATTTTTTCGAGAAGAAAATGCCATTATCGGCACAAAACCCCAGATAGGGCCGAATCAATCAGCAAAATATACCGACAAATCTGCCTATGATAAAAACGCCAGCCTTGGTTCAATGTCTACACAGCGAGGACAGACCGACGCTGGACTAAGTTAGCTTTAGATCGGGAGATTTCATTAAAAAGCACTTATAGGCCATTCTTTGACTCCTCCACTCTTCAATCAATATGGGTATAATTTTGTTTCCCCTTTGTAACCATCATGCGTATAATCTGAAATTTTTACTGCCGACGAGCTATAAGGAGGAAGACGCATCCCGGGGTAAGTTGATCGATGCGGGATTAATCGAGCGATAGTTGTTATGGAACAAGAGAATCTACATAACAGTAATCCCGCCAAAATTGGGTCCGATATTCGAATAATCCCCCGAAATCAATTAAAGCGAAGAGGCGCAGTACCGTATTGGTGTAACCTCATCCTGGGGTATTACAGGGTAAGTGAAATATGTAGACTCGGTGAGATCTTACACCTTCCCAGTCTTGTAATTGGATCCATAGACACCCTTAAAGGAAGGGCTCAGTAGCCTAACGGTCCAATATTTGATTCACATCCAATTACTTTCCCTCCGCATCAATATACCGTTTGAGTACTCTTATATACAGATAACCTGACTCCATGAGTCAATCATTTCCAGCCTGTCATTTATTTAGTTCAGTGAATCTGTACAATTTTTGGTCTTACTTGGATCGTATTTGAATAGGGGCCTATATAGGAGTTAACATCATTTTGAATTTTTTGCAGTCATATCACGATGATATATGCCTTCATGTGACAAAGCTCAGTCCAATGCCAACTTTTTAAATTAGTCCTGCCTCACTGAAGCACCATGCCATCACAAGGAAGTCTTCACCCATTCACATTATTCAGACATTGGGCCTTGATCTATCCTCCGAATGCCGAGTGTCAAGGGAGGAAGTACATGAAGCAGGTTCCATCCACTTATGAAGTCTTTGGTACTCTCTAAAAAAAGTTGAGTGAAATTTCACTCAAGTCAGGGTGAAAATTGATCCCAATCAATACTTGAGTCAGACTTTCACTCAACTTGAGTTACTTTTCACTCAACTTGAGTTAAATGCACTCAACTTGAGTGACATTCACTCAAGCATAAGAGTGGAAATTGATCCTACTCAATACTTGAGTTAGATTTTCACTCAACTTGAGTTACTTTCACTCAACTTGAGTGAAATGCACTCAACTTGAGTGACATTCACTCAAGCATAAGAGTGGAAATTGATCCCACTCAAGTTGAGTGAACTTGAGTGGTTTTAACTCCAGTTGAGTGAAAAGTAACTCAAGTTTGAGTGAACAGGTATTTTTTTTAGAGAGTATGATTTGGCCTGGGGATCTCATTTTGACTCAGATGGGACACAATTTCATAATTTCCCAATAATTAGATCAGTGAATTAATTCCATCTTAATCATTGGGGTGAAATTTTGGATACCTTTTCGCGGTTCAATTTCTTGGTTGGCATCAGCTTTTGCTCTCTGGGTGGGCTTGTTGTTATGATCATTCGCCATTATGGCTGTTTCATTTCCTTGCATGTATACAGAGTTGTCAGAATTGAAGAAAAAAACATGTGGCTGTCGCCATCGGGACCCCTCGGGCCAGGCCCAGAGCAATTGTGGAAATAATGTTTCTGACCCCAACAACTCACATATTTGGGGTGGGCATAATTTTACCTGTATGATATAGATCATAGACAGGCAAAACAATATAGCAATAGAGCAGTGATTACCTATAGTAGATGTAGTCGAACGATTACATGTATTGTCTATTCACAGCAATCCACACAGGTTTGTGTGAACTCCTGAAAAACACATCCCATGGCACCGACTTTCAATAGGCTTCTGGTACTGGCTGTATTAAACAACTGTATGAAGTTTCATTGTTGTGAGTGAAGGACTTTTTGAGATAATGTGTTCCACCGACTTTCAATAGGCTTCTGGTACTGGCTGTATTAAACAACTGTATGAAGTTTCATTGTTGTAAGTGAAGAATTTTTTTAGATAATGTGTTTACAAGGATAAAAACAGACAGACATGTATAAAGGGGCATAACTCCTGAAAAACACATCCAATGGCACCGACTTTCAATAGGCTTCTCGTACTGGTTGTATTAAACAACTGTATGAAGTTTCATTGTTGTGAGTGAAGGACTTTTTGAGATAATGTGTTTACAAGGATATGGACCAACAGACATGTATAAAGGGGCATAACTCCTGAAAAACACATCCGATTACACCGACTTTGAATAGGCTTCTGGTACTAGCTGCATTAAACAACTGTATGAAGTTTCATTGTTGTGAGTGAAGGACTTTTTGAGATAATGTGTTTACAAGGATAAAAACAGCCAGACATGTATAAAGGGGCATAACTCTGAAAAACACATCCAATGGCACCGACTTTCAATAGGCTTCTCGTACTGGTTGTATTAAACAACTGTATGAAGTTTCATTGTTGTGAGTGAAGGACTTTTGAGATAATGTGTTTACAAGGATATGGACCAACAGACATGTATAAAGGGGCATAACTCCTGAAAAACACATCCGATTACACCGACTTTGAATAGGCTTCTGATACTGGCTGTATTAAACAACTGTATGAAGTTTCATTGTTGTAAGTGAAGGACTTTTTGAGATAATGTGTTTACAATGATATGATGGACAGACGGACAGACGGACGGACAGACGACGGAGGCAACGACAATACCGCTCGGGCAGAATCTGCCCGAGGGGTAAAAACTGGTCATTCACATGGAACAAGTACAAACATCTGAATAGTATATATCAAAAGTCAATTTAGATTAAAGATTTTCATAATTTTCTCGAAAATTTCTTTGACAAAGTGTTAAACTGCATAAATTTCACTCCCCACAAAGTGGCTTTTTCATGGGGATGCATGCATAACTGGAAAAAGCTTTTGACTAGAAAAGCAACCAAGGTTCTTCCTGGTTCTCCCGGAGTTTCAATCCAAAATATTATATATTTGTTAGAAAAAGCTTTAAAAACTTCAAATAAAATGACCAAAATACCAAGTCGACCCATAGATTTATTGGAAGTTAAAACCCTCGAGTCAACATAAATTCTAGCTGTCTTCAGGAAATCTATGGATAAAACGCATACCAAACATATACAAAATATGCAATTCAGTTCTTCGCCCGAGTGAAATATTTAGAAAATCCCTAAATGCTGCCACCAGTGCATACACAGGTCTCCAGCTTAACTGACACTAAGATCAAAATCTCCCGGAATGCAAAGGATATCACTGCATTTCTCACCATATCCAACATAAATAACTGGGCAGACACATGAATTCTTTAGAGATCAGATTTATCCTTTCATATATTTTATCATAGGCAAAATATGTTTTGCTGAACTCACAACATTCAGATCCTGTGTATTCGATCTGCACACATGTATACATGTTTTGCTGTGGAAACTTTGGTTGTAAATATGTTACAAACAATTCTAAATAGTTTATATTGACATCGATTCAGCATGGCGACACTGGAAAGAAATTCTGTTGTAACCAAAACAGTTTGATTGGAAAAATGCAAAATTACACATTTGCACCAAATCAACAAACAAAATAAGAAACAATAAGGTGACACATAAACAATTACAAATGTGCAATTATTTTGTTTTAAATGAAAAAAAAAAGATTGACTGTGGGCGCTGAATAACATATAATTTCTGTCTCACCAATGCTCATGTGCAATGATTGTTTGTCTTTTTATTTTATTTTTTTTTTAATTCAGTTATTCAGTTGCGCAAATAAGACTCCATAACCTAGTGTTTACATTGTAAATAACTACACCAGTCTAGGTTGGCTACGAAGTAGCTGTACACACAGAGTTATCCAGCTATGCATAAGTGTTAATCAATAATACATCTCGAGATCAATGTGACAATGTCAAGTACACATCTATTTATAGGTCAAGGGCATAACCGGCAATCAAGCAGATTTTTAAATAAATTCATGATACATTAGACTCACTTATTATAGACCCAGTAAACAATTCAAATTGTGGAGTTGTTTCTTGAAGGTTTCATTCTTGTTAATCATTCATTATTTAACTTCTTATTTAAACGATTTAATAGGAAATAACAAACAAGTTCAATGCTATGTAATAATGTTAGGGTTTGGTTTGATTGAGCAGTCTATCATTATGGTACAATGGGCATAGTATCCCCCCGCCCCAACATATTCCCCCACACCACCCTTTACAGGTTCCCTAGCTTCTATCAATGACCCATAGTCACTGGTAATGAATATCAGTTCCCTGTGTAATATTCTTCTAACCTCTGTCTCCATATCATCTAACCTTTGACCAAGTCACCCAGCCTTTCCACTATTTCCCTCATTAATCGTCTATTAATTGTGCCTCAGTATTTCCACACATATGGTATGGCTTTATTTGGCACTCCATCCTGATACAAATTATGGGTGCACTACAAAGTTTCTTAATGTATACACTATGTGTTACAATGTTTCTTAATGTATACACTATGTATTACATAGTTTCTTAATGTATACACTATGTATTACAATGTATCTTAATGTATACACTATGTATTACAATGTTTCTTAATGTATACACTATGTATTACAATGTTTCGTAATGTTTACACTATGTATTACAATGTTTCATAATGTATACACTATGTATTACAGTGTTTCTTAATGAATACACTATGTATTACAATGTTTCTTAATGTATACACTATGTATTACAATGTTTCTTAATGTATACACTATGTATTAGTGTTTCTTAATGAATACACTATGTATTACAATGTTTCTCAATGTATACACTGTATTACAATGTTTCTGAATGTATACACTATGTATTACAATGTTTCTGAATGTATACACTATGTATTACAATGTTTCTGAATGTATACACTATGTATTACAATGTATCTGAATGTACACACTATGTATTACAATGTTTCTCAATGTATACACTATGTATTACAATGTTTCTGAATGTATACACTATGTATTACAATGTTTCTGAATGTATACACTGTATTACAATGTTTCTTAGTGTATACACTATGTATTACAATGTTTCTGAATGTATACACTATGTATTACAATGTTTCTCAATGTATACACTATGTATTACAATGTTTCTGAATGTACACACTATGTATTACAATGTTTCTGAATGTATACACTATGTATTACAATGTTTCTCAATGTATACACTGTGTATTACAATGTTTCTCAATGCTTACACTATGTATTACAATGTTTCTTAATGTATACACTATGTATTACAATGTTTTTTAATGTATACACTATGTATTACAGTGTTTCTTAATGTATGCACTATGTATTACAATGTTTCTTAATGTATACACTATGTATTACAATGTTTCTTAATGTATACACTATGTATTACAATGTTTCTTAATGTATACACTATGTATTACAATGTTCCTTAATGTATACACTATGTATTACAATGTTCCTTAATGTATACACTATGTATTACAAGCCCGTAGGCTGGTTTGCCAACGGGGGGGTTCTGTAGAGAATATTGCGGAACTCCTAATGCGAGCGCCGCAGGCGCGAAGCCCGGCTAGGGGGGTCTAAATCTAAAATTTTTGAAAATTTAGATGCCATATGGCGCGTTCTGGCGCAGTTTGACAGCATATTTTCGACATCCGGCAACTGCATTTTTTTCGACTGATAAATTCAGTATGACTATAATCGACTCGTTGTGTGAATGATAATATTGTCGACTGGGAGATGGTTAATATTCAACCATGGGAAACCCCCTCTGATCAAGATTATTATCAATAACTCCTCACTCCGGTGTGGTGGCTAAGAGTGTCTGGGGATAAGTGTCCCCCGTTTCCTATCTTTTTATTGAGTGAAGAGACTGTCCTACCTCTGAAGATATCTGGAGAAGAGTGTCCTTCCTGTGTTAGAAGATAGGAGCCGGACACTCTTAATATGGATATCCTTATCCTCCACATCGACCTGGCGATATATTTGTGCCACTTCAGTTAACACTTGTTACGATCTGGTAAAGAGATGGATAAATCACGCCAACAATTCCTCCGATTGAGCCATCCTATTATTAAGAAACTGGCCCATGTTTATTACTGTATACTTCGCCGCTATCTGTCATAAAGAAAATATGTCAACCAGCTAAGACTTGATCACGTTAAGAATAACAATGTACAGCGGCGGCAGAAGCTCCCAAAAAGTGGGGGGCTCGACTATCATAGCACTTTAGGCGAGGGTCCAGGGGCCGCCTAGGCCCCGGAAGCTCCGCGCTCCTAGATGGCTGTCGACGCATTCTGGCCAATTTCCGGCATACAGAACGACATATCATCACTATATAATCAACGGCATTTTGAGATTGTTTTTGTGATTTTTTCTCGTCATTTAGAAGATAAATTGAGTTGATAACTTTTGAATGTATTTTTCCTTTCCAAAATTCGAACTATACGCAGTGATCTCGAAGAAAGTAACATTTCAGCAGAGGGTTGGAGAGTGCTGACGCGTTTGAACAGAAATATGTGAACACAAAAAAAGAAATAAAATGAACGCAATTTTGTTTTCTAAATTTGCTAAGCAGATAATCGTCCAATAAAGCGAATGCCATTTCTATGTAAATTAACATCTAAAACAGTTATTGGTCATCGTGAACGGAACAGAAGAATGAGCAAATCAGAGCATTTAACCCAAACAGCAACGTGCCCCTCCAGTGCAAAGTCACCGCTCCGTGAAAACCTGGCCTACTGGGCGGCGCGAAGCGCCATGGGGGAAAAACCGGCCTGTATATCTGGTCACATTAGGACCAAAATCATGAAAAGGTCACCCAGCTTTTGTTGAAACTGGGGGAGGGGGGTGGGCTGAGCCCCCACCCTCTCCAACTGAATGTGTAGCAATACCAGGGAGGTCAATCGCTCCTGGCCCATGGATGCCCGCATGTAGGTCCTTCCGTGCACTCTGAATTTTTTTTTCCCGGCAGCGGAACTCGGTCTGCTCTGCGGGGGGGTGCGTACGCACCCCCCGAACCCCCCCCAGCCTACGGGCCTGTATTACAATGTTTCTCAATGTATACACTATGTATTACAATGTTTCTTAATGTATACACTATGTATTACAATGTTTCTTAATGTATACACTATGTATTACAATGTATCTGAATGTATACACTATGTATTACAATGTTTCTCAATGTATACACTATGTATTACAATGTTTCTTAATGTATACACTATGTATTACAATGTTTCTTAATGTATACACTATGTATTACAATGTTTCTTAATGTATACACTATGTATTACAATGTTACTTAATGTATACACTATGTATTACAATGTTTCTTAATGTATACACTATGTATTACAATGTTTCTTAATGTATACACTATGTATTACAATGTTTCTTAATGTATACACTATGTATTACAATGTTTCTTAATGTATACACTATGTATTACAATGTTTCTTAATGTATACACTATGTATTACAATGTTTCTTAATGTATACACAATGTATTACAATGTTTCTTAATGTATACACTATGTATTACAATGTTTCTTAATGTATACACTATGTATTACAATGTTTCTTAATGTATACACTATGTATTACAATGTTTCTTATGCATACAGTCACCCATCTTCACAATTCATTTAAATACTACACTAACGTTCCGTCATTCGCCTTGACCTAATGAATATATTAAATTGTTCAAACACGGGAAACGCATGTGATATATAACCAACCAAGGTAGGAGCTTGCCAACACCATGCAGCGAGGATTTTCTTTGATGTCTGCCTGTGCGATTTCCAAATATGACAAGTGGTGGGTGTATTGATGTTAATTTCTTTCGAATAGCCAATCAAATTTGAATTTTAAAGAGGTCATACATTGCACTTCTCCTAATATGGACCACAGAATATTTGTCGAGGTATGAGATCACCAAACCCGTATTCTGATCAGATAATGTGTTCAGTCAAGGCAACACGTGTACTGTTCGACTTGGATCATATGCGAAGATGACAGTCACCATGCATTGAAATGTATCTCAGTGTATACACTATGTATTGCAGTGTTTCTTAATGTATACACTACCATGTTTCTAAATGGTTTACACCCATTTACATGTATGTATACCCAATGCATTAAACATTGAAATATTTCTGAATGTATAAACTACATGTATTACAACGCATATCATATCACATCCTTAGTGTATATATTATATATTAAAATATTAATCAAAGAATATATTATGTCTTCGTATGTTTCTTAATGTATATATTGTACCCAACAATGTTACTTAATGTAAACAGTGTTATGGCTTGGGCGCACCGGAGTGGATTTCCAGACCCCCACTGGCATTTGTAATTTTCTTGTGAGAAACATGATTTTGTACACACATATATTTTTTTCAGAAAGCTAACTTCTCTGGGATATCAAATATGCAAATATATTGGTTGTGCAATTGATAAGTATGAATTTAGTTAAATGCTTGTCTTTTTCATAACATATTGAACCTCCATTTTTGAACATTTACTTTCTCTCTAGAAGTTTCAAATTTTTCAATAAATTGTTAATTTTACTGAGTAGAACAACCCTCTAACAAAATATCGGTGTCTCGGGGAAAAGGAATGAGCAATAATTTTCTTTGTTGTAAATTTTGACTCCAAGGTGGGTGGGTAACAAGCCCTTAAATTAAACAACTTACAGTATTTGTTTTTTCTTAATGCAAGTATGATGTACACATATATCTTTATTTGTTCTCCTACAAAAGCTGATATTAAGTTGCAGTAACAGGTCAGGTCATCGAAAATAAATTTCAATGATTAGACAATTAACTCACTGTTGTGTAAGTTGACACAATGTATGCCATTATACAACCATAGACTATACAATAACAATACAAAGTATTGTTTTCTTAACAATTCTCTGCACAATGTTAACATCATCATTTTCCATACAAACAGAAATCTAGTGTATGCAAGTTTAAATTCATCTATTATTTACTCATGTAACAGCCATTTAACACACAGTAGAACTTTTTTTCTTCTAAATTATTTTTTCCTATACTTTTTTCAACCTACAAACCACTCTATCTAATTGTTGTATAAATGTTACGGAACAATAGTGTCACGTTTTTCTCATGGCCTTGTTTTTATAGTGAAATTTATGCTGTATCATATTGTATACATGTTAAACTACAGAGCAACACAGACAACAAATCTGTCCTCTCTCGGGGGTAAATGAAGTTCACACTGAGCCTGTAGATTATGTCACAAAACAATCTATAAATATAATTTAGGAAGTAAATAATTTTCTTTGATTTTCACAAATTTAACTTTATACCAATGTCAATGGCCGCTGACGGGCTAAAACAGCCAGCCATAACAGTCTGGGTGAAAGATATACTTGCTAACAGTCTAGTGGAAACCAATTGAGCTGAAGTGACCAAAGAAATGAGAACTGACTGTCAGCAATGTGTGTGTATCCTTGTATGGAGCGGACTTAGGTCTCCATAGCGTTTCTTGTGAGCAAAAAAAAAAAAAAAAACATAGCACAAAATCATATAAGTTGGTTAAACTACAATGTATAGCAAAACAGCACTCTATTATGTACTAGGACAGGAACATCTCAGGGGAAATTTAGGAACAATTTGCAGGAGAAATACACCCTTCAACAAAGGAAAACAATCCAGATTAATTGATGAAACATGTGTTAAAAGGTTACAGCAACATCTGTATTGATATGTTTCTTGCACTTATTCAAGGAACAATACAGGCCTTTCATCCCTACATGTTATTGGACCATGTTCTTAGTGACACATGTCACAACTGCCAACATGACAGGCTATTTGGACTGTGATAACACATGTTTATTCTTAGTTCAGGGACATATGTTAGTGATAACTTTATTGACACTGAGATAATCGTAAGTATATGTGGCATTATATTATCATCAATAAGTATATATTTATTTATTTTTTATTTATTTAAATTCATGAGGGTTGGTAAGTGTTTCAAATGAGATATTCAACAATTCTCAACTGTAAGCTATACTTATACCCTACATCAACCTGTAAAGTAGGAAATGGCAAGGAGGTATTTGGGATGGATGCAAACAACTTAGCAGGAATTTGTGAACCTCTTTGGTGATTATAAAGTGACGCTGGTTTAGAACTCAAACACCTGTTTAAAGCTTGAGATGGTGCTCACTCTAACAATGGTGTGAGTACACATCTATGAACTACATCTTCACACTTTGAGCTTTTATCTTCACTCCACAAAGTAGGTATTAAGGAAGGTATTTAAGCTAAATGACAAGGAGCGCTTAAATAGCAGGGGGTCAGCTAACACTAGGTGGAATGCTGCCCATGTATACCCAATAGGCCTATCTGCAGAGATGCTGTTCTTTCTGCCCACCTACTCTCTAAAAAACTTGAGTGAACTGTTCCACTCAAGTTTGAGTGAAATGTAACTCTTCACTCAAACTTGAGTTACTTTTCACTCAACTCGAGTTACTTTTCACTCAACTCAACTTGAGTGGGATCAATTTCCACTCTTATGCTTGAGTGAATGTCACTCAAGTTGAGTGCATTTAACTCAAGTTGAATGAAAAGTAACTCAGGTTAATCCGTCTAATAATTCAATCACATGATCAAAATTCAATCACCCCCAGTTTTGAGGACAAAATTTAATCAGATATTCTAATAAATTTAATCAGTCTCTAAAATCCAAAGAAATAATGGATTAGTTTTATATATGCATGATTTTGGACCATTGTGTCGACATATTGTTCTAATAAATTTGATCAACCCAAGATTTTATGGCACAAAATGTCACTTCCTGTGATTGAATTATTAAAGGAATTACCCCATCCTCTGTTGGTTTAACCCAGTTTTATCAACTTCGGCAATTTGAAGTTTGTCTGCCTTGCCCGGCCCTGCTTACAACTGACTATACAAATGTCTGATATTGTATATTTATCAAAATTCTGAATACAAACTTAATTACCTTTGCCTCAATAATATAATCAGGACAATGCGGTATAGACAGAGACTCAAATGATCACAGCATGACAATTTACCATGACCGGAAGTCTGAAAAGTGAAATCTGCTGTATTGAAAAATGTCATAATGGTTAACATCACCAACTGTGTATTCTGATGACAGAGTTACATATTTGACCAGCAGTTCAAACAATGCACATCCTGCTTCTATTTACTTTTATTTACTTCTATTTATATCTCCTACTAATCTCTCATTGTTATTTATTATTTATTTATTTATTTGCTTGTTTACATATTTAGCGCTGGAAAAGAAATTCAAGAAACAAAGTAATGTACCGCGAAATTCAAATAAAACATTGAGTTGATGGGCCGCGAAATCCGAATGGGAAGTGGCCCTTAAACTACAATTTCAATCAATCAATGCACATCCTGCAGTCATGGACCACAAACATAGCTCATACATCCTGCAGGCATGGACCACAAACATAGCTCATACATCCTGCAGGCATGGACCACAAACATAGCTCATACATCCTGCAGGCATGGATCACAAACACAGCTCATACATCCTGTTGTACCTAGTACTATACAGAAACTGTCAGGCCAGGGTCAAACCTATCCATTACAGCTCTGGCCTCACATTCTACCAATAACTCTGCCTTACTCTCAGCACAGGGGCACACTATTGGGAAAATATGTGAAAAGAAAACAAGTCTCTGACCAACAACATCTCAAGTTATAACACCTGTTGTACAAATGTTTATACTGGACCAAGCTCTGACCTAGAGAATGTATATTGTGAGAGATGGCCTTTTCTGCATAGTCTGCATCTTCACATTTCAAGTTAAATACTACACAAGTTTCGTTCATTTATCATGACCTAGTGAAATGAGGTAAATTGTTCAAACCATAAATGCGCATGATGTCATATAGCCAATCAAGATCTTGCCAACACCATGCAGCGAGGATTTCTTTGACGTCTGCGTGACTGTATGGTGGTGGTTAAGTAATTCATTTTGGAATGGGACATGTTCATTTCCTTAGAATAGCCAATCAAATTGAATTTTAAAGAGGTCATACAGTTGTACTTCTCCTAATATGGGCCACGGAATATTTATCGAGCTTTGACATCACCAAACGATATTCTGATCAGAAAATGTGTTATGTTCAGCCAAGGCAACAGTGTAGTGTTCGACTTGGGTATGCAAAGATGCATGTTCTGAAGGGACAGTTTGTTTGTTCTGAAAGGCCATGTTACATGAGCAGATCACCATTGGATTTCACAGGATTCACCATGGCACATACTTTACAGTGATTCTTGTTTCTAAAACTAGGGCAAGCTGTTTCAGTATATAATCGGTTATTCCACATGTTAAAAAGTTTCCACATACATTGTATGACTTCAAAAGAATTCCACATGTGTGTAAAAAACAGTTTTAAGACATATCTGCAAACGTTTTAGACATATGTTGAAAGTTTTATACATATGTTGAAATCTTATAACATAATGTGGAGAAGTTTTCAAATAACCAAAGTTACCAAAGAACCGATTAAATACTGAAATGTCTTGCCATTGGAAAGTAGGAATATTAGATAATAAATGGACGGATGGCATGCACTCGAGCAGGATTCACAACCAGTGCTGTTGATGGGAGTGCACTGGTCTAACAAATTAACCCCTAAAATTTTCGTCACCATCTCTTCATTACAACCACATTGTTCTCAACAGGATATACTCTATCAATTTAGTTCTGAATATGATAAGAAAACTCATTATCCTGATTTCAAGTTAGTGGAAAAACGCTCATACTAGTCCACAAACTTTTATTCAGTGCTCGGATCATCTTGGTCAGTGAAGTTCTGTATTGAACATGACAGTTCACTTGTAGAGCTCACGTTCAATACAGATTAGAAAGGGACTACAGGGCTAAGGGTTAAGGTTTTCTGGTTTCATACAAAGTAAACTAATTCTGGGGTGTAGACCAACACACTTTGGCACAAGGTATGTAGTTTACATGGTCAGATGAAAGCTGGTCTAGCTAGGTCAAGCCACATCTGGCAGAGGCCAGGAGCAGTTAGCACATCAAACAAAATGGCCTTCTAGAAATTCTTTGGACTTGAGCAAATGAGGGGTCTAATTTAGGCCATCACCAGTTTCCCAAGTACCAAGATGAAGTAGAAGCAATCCCAGCAACCCTGATGGAGTTCCACTGCAGACCTTGGTCAAGTGGTGCTGGTCCTTTTACAGCCTCACTCCCCCTCACTCTAGCCCCCACTTCACCCATCAGACTGCCCTTACAGAATGGATCAGTCCAGATCAGGGGTGACAGGTGCACAATACCGTATCATTAATCGAATTAGTTAAATCTCCATACCAGAACAGGATACAACTGACTGTTACTGTATCAATACATGCAAGCATCTGAAACTTAATGGTCTAGTGATTCTAATTTGCCCATGAAATCAATTTCAGTCAACCATGACTCATTTTGAGAACTGCATCATGTCTAATATATATTATCACTGATAAATAATTACATTATTAATATGTATTGAAACTTTAGTACAAGGAACTCATATTTTTTTACAACAAAGCTATGTGATTACGGCTCAATATTAGTTCCAAGTCTACACAACTTGATGTCCAAAGGTATGCAGCAAGACTACATCAAACATAAACATTAAAGTGGCAAAGCAACTAGTAATGTGGGATATACCAGTACCGGTATACAATTTGATACATTTACGGCAGCCATCTAGCAGGTCAAGTTTTCATGTCTTCATTGGAAACATCATTCTGTCAGTTATCACCCACATACTGGCAATTACATTCATATTTGCAGCAGCAACATTCTTCTCAGAAAACAATCACAAATATCTTGTTTCACAAATATGAAATAATTCATATGTTTGCTGATAATATGTATCAATAGCGAATTCTGGAGAAAATATGGAATAATAAAACCTAGCATGAAATTTTGATCAACAGTCCCAAAGAATAAATGTGTGGGAACTTATGATTGGCTGAACCTCTGTATTGTATAACTGCTGCTAAACTGACAAGGGTCCATGTCAATCCATTGTTATTACGTTAATTCCATGTGGGATGGCAGATACTGTATCAACCTATCCTATAGTATTAATGATTATGTAAGTTAATGGATATTGCACTTATCTGCTGATAATGTCTGGAGAACATGCAATTGTGACCTCATCAACCCTGGTTAAAGTGATACACAAACCATTAATTTAATGACTGCTAGCATGGCTGCATGTAAGCCACACAGGACAGGTAGAGTATCGGGTTACAGTTTCTATATCAGTCCTGGCTTATATCACAGGCAAGCTTAGCACTCCAGTAAATGACCAAAAAAAAACCCGTACTGTACAATGTGGGTTGGAAACTCCATCTGAGCAATGAAAATTTAATAGCTGTAGCATAGATGGCTTTGGTAAACATATATACATCTCACACCCAGATGTTACTTTGTGATTAAAGGCCAGCAACCTATACGCAGACACAGTGAAAAGAATCCAGGAAGCTATTACTGTGGGGACATATAGCGTCTATAGAATCCACGAGACCGGTTGCTGGAACGGCACCGCCAAATTACAAAATAACAATGTTGGTATTGGCAAGTCAATCAAAAAAGCTAGGCCTTGCTGCATATATATCCCGATTTTTCACAGTCCCCTGGCTTTCGACATGCCGGGAAATAATGGCAACTTCGTGCTTCTTTGATCGCTGGCATTTGTATATAGGAAATGAATTATAGCCGTCCATCAATTATTGGAATTAACACTCGAGTCTCCCGGGTTCTATTTATAAGAGCTATTTACGTGAGCCACATATCCAATTCATGGATCTGTCAATAGGTGTAGCCATACATATATATTGGAGCGCCAGTTTCTTGGACTGAGCTAGACACAATTAGGCGTAATTAACAACAGTGTTAAGCAGTGCAAAGCACTTTCTCATATACACCAAATGCTTCAATTTTGTGGAAGCGATTTGATTTAGGCCTATTTTATAATTGTGCTATGTTAAACCATGTGTTTTAACGGAAAAGGCGTATCTCGCTCTTATGTTGATCGCCCTTTTATACATTTCAGAGTTTATCCCCATCTGTACATCAAATGTAGCGCTAATTACAAATAAACTAGTTTGGCTTCGTTTCTCAGAACCGTATTGCTCAGTTAGAACACGTGGGCACTTTAACGGGGCTCGGTCATCATTCCGCGGTGAGACCCACATTCATCGACTTTATTACAGAGCTATATTTCTATATTCAACGACAATTTCGGTATCATTTTATTATGTTGGCATGGCAACTGTAAAAGCAGAATGATAAAACGAACACGCGACACCTCGCGTGTAAGATCTCGTGTTCGTCGGCACAGGTGGTTATCAAAGCTCCCTGCCAATAATCGATTTCACTGCGCTGAAGACGAACTAATTTGACTCCCAGACGACAACTTGTATTATTCATCTTTGAAAGTTAAAATTGGACCTTAAGTTTCGTCAGCTGTCGTCGTCACGCATGGATAGTCTCTCCATTTCCAACTGTTTGAATGACACAATAGAAATTCGCCTGCCGGTTCAGACTTAATCGATTGCAGCCCCATCTCCGTCTTTTCACTATTTCATCAGTCTCCAGGAGCGACTCGGAGAACGGAAATTACCAACAAATTTCGACGGCATCGTGATGCTAAAATTGCTCTCAAATATCGCTAAAGATGGAGAATATGACAGGGAGCATTATTAAACCATATAAACAGCTAAAAAAAACTTCATGATTGAGGATGAGGAATATACCGACCTTACAGACGATTTCCAGTATTGTAGACATGAGAAACACGAGTCTTGTACATATCGTCCACTCCTCTGGTATGACCCGCATCATGGAGCGTGAACCCTCTCCGCAACATAGGTAATAATACACTAATCACTTCCTATATTTCCTGGAAAATTATTCTTCTGTGAAGTTCATTTAGAATATGTAGCTATAAGATGACTTTTCCGAGCATTGAATTAAACGAGTACGAAGACCTGGTATCCGAAGAAAAATATTCGGGTGCCACTGTTACAAAGACGCTCCACATCTTTAATAACAAAGATTTTTGCCCGAGAAAAACAAAACAAAAAGCTGTCCAAAAAAAATCACACAGGGAAGAAAGCTGGCGTTGGTTGTAACGGCTCCGACCACATGTAGTTTATCCACGGAAAGAAGTTACTAAGATACGCTTGAAAGTGTGAGAACACAACTCTTCGACCAACCTCTCAGAGCAGAATGAAAACAAAACGTCAGCTATCTTTGCTGTGAGTCTACCGGGTGTTCTCCCGCAGTCCTATCCCCGATAATGCCAGCGGTCTGCTAAAGCCGGCCCCAGCACTTCGCCAATCCCTATCGCTGTGAAGTGGAACAGTCGGCAGCTAAAATCGACTTCTGAAAGAGCCGTAGCGGTATACTCATCTCATTGAGAGATGCACTCCCCAAGAGAACACATCAAATACGGCAGATCCATCGCTTTGGTAGCGGCAACTCAACTCAGACAGATACTGTAACAACCGACCGAGAAAGCTCGCAAACTTTTATATTAGTGCACTTTTCCCGGGTGTACTGATGGAGAGTGGGGCAGTCTATTTTACGTGTAGGGGGGTAGGATTAGACAAAGCTGTGAAAATGTCACATTGTTATCCGATTAAGTCGATTAAAATGAGCATCTTTTTCCTATTATAGAATAAGATGAGATAAAATTGGCCTATACACTATACGGTAGACATATGCGGACCACTATAACGGCCGCTACGTTACACGGAACATCAGAACGTTATAGTGTCCGGATATATACACATAAATATTAACCATAAAATCTCATACAAATATTTACTGTCTGTATAAAAGTTAGCGTTACTTAACAATACGAAAAGAAAAAGATAACTTCATATTTGTAAAAAAACGTACGGTGTCAAATATGGATGAGTCCCTGTTGTGCCATCGTCGGGATGTTCAGATACTTTTTTCAAGACCATCTGTTGTTTTCCAGGTGGACACGGGAAGTAATTTGGGCCAATATTTCCACAGCTTTGTCTGTCTTGTGAGACGTGATATTTGCAGTTCACAAGGTTTTAACGTGACAAACTGTATTTCGCATCTGTGAGATTATATGCCTGGAACTGTTAGAGGCATTCCGAGCACCCTTCGTGCCAGAGTTAAGTCCGTAAATTTGCAATGTTGACCAAAGACATATACAACATTAGGAAGCTATAATGTCGTACACGTTTTACATAAGGAACATAGCTCATTTGCGTACACTTCGCCATCCATAAGTGTACAGATGACCCAGTTGGTTACAGGCTGGAAAATAGCTATCAACTGATTCGGCCAGTTCGACAATCACTAGAAAGTCGTCGTCCATTTGACACTTCTGAATCCAATAAACTTATCTGTTGTACACACTTAACATGAAAGTGTTGTATTTTAACATTATAAATGTCCGATGAGTGACAACATTATATAAAGTGTTTTATCCAGCATTATTGTCCTGTATCAGGAGCTATACAACACTTTACAAGTGTTAAATTCAGCATTGTAAAGTATTGCATTGCCCATGATACAGCGCTATAATCTTGAATATAACACTTAATTCAGGACTTTCCGAGTCTTACAAATATAACACTTTATATAGTGTTGTCACTCCTCGTCTTCGCGTCGTCTTTTCACGTTGGGTTTTCGCGTTGAGTTTTCGCGTTTTCGCATTTTCGCGTCGGGTTTTCGCGTTTTCGTGTCACTATTATAGATGCGAAAATACAAGATGGCCGCATCCGGCTTCCATAAATGAAACATTATGCAATCGTACAGAACCCACATTCAGTAGAAATGCGGAATGCAAGTGTCAGATTAGACGTTCAGTGGACAAATTGTGATGTTTCCTTGGGTTTTGACTATATATAGCAACTAGGATATACCTAGAGACATTGGAGAATGTATATGCAGAGGCCGTGTATGGTTGGCCATCCCTGTCAGAATTCGTCATTTAGAGGCTGCCTCTAAATAATATATACCATGGTATAAAATGCCAAGCCTGTCATAATTCGTATTTAGAGGCTGCCTCTAATTATTTTGTACCATGGTATAAAATGCCGAGCCTGCCATAATTCCTATTTAGAGGCTGCCTCTAATTATTTTGTACCATGGTATAAAATCGCCTCTAAATCGCCAAGCCTGCCACAATTCGTATTTAGAGGCTGCCTCTAATTATTTTGTACCACGGTATAAAATGCCGAGCCTGCTATAATTCCTATTTAGAGGCTGCCTCTAATTATTTTGTACCATGGTATAAAATCGCCAAGCCTGCCATAATTCCTATTTAGAGGATGCCTCTAATTCATTTAGCCGTAAGTCATAAACAACTCGATGTCATATCAAGAATATTAAATTTGACCAATGAGTAAACTTGTAACAAGCGTAGAGATATGGTCACGTGAGTAAATGGGAAGAGACAAGATTTTTGATATATTCTCCCAGGGTGCTTCGCGCTATTCTCCGATGGACTTTCGAGAGGCGAGGTAATCCTCTGAATAGTATCCATTTTGTATTTAAGCTCTAAGGGCTGTTCCAGATAAACATATACCCCCCCCCCCCGGATTAAACACAGGTGGTGGTAGAGGAGACTGATAAGATGTTATTCCCCCATCCCCTTCTTTTGTAGGCTCCATAATGAAGGCTAACGGTCGTTTGTTTGAAAACAAATCAGCGATGCTTGCCTTGTCGGAATTAAATAGTCCCGCACATTCACATCTGCGAAATTATATATCCTCGTATTTAATATGTGGACTGATTTTGGCTGGTAAAATTCAGGTTTCGTGAAATGATGTTTTGGTACATGGCTATATGTCGGTCGACAGGCAGAAGGGAAGATGACCCTGTTTGGAGGTTGTGTAAAGCCCGGCACCAAATTTGTAAAAGCGCATATCATTGGTGGAAGTAATAAGAAGGAGAAAATTTACGACTTACGGCTAAAATGAATTAGAGGCATCCTCTAAATAGGAATTATGGCAGGCTTGGCGATTTTATACCATGGTACAAAATAATTAGAGGCAGCCTCTAAATACGAATTATGACAGGCTCGGCATTTTATACCATGGTACAAAATAATTAGAGGCAGCCTCCAAATACGAATTGTGGGAGGCTTGGCGATTTAGAGGCGATTTTATACCATGGTACAAAATAATTAGAGGCAGCCTCTAAATGGGAATTATGGCAGGCTCGGCATTTTATACCATGGTACAAAATAATTAGAGGCAGCCTCTAAATACGAATTGTGACAGGCTTGGCGATTTAGAGGCGATTTTATACCATGGTACAAAATAATTAGAGGCAGCCTCTAAATAGGAATTATGGCAGGCTTGGCATTTTATACCATGGTATATATTATTTAGAGGAAGCCTCTAAATGACGAATTCTGACAGGGATGGCCAACCATAGCCGTGGGTAATCAGAATAGCGGAAGTAAAACATCAGATCCAACATTCATTAGCAAGCCATCATCCACAAAGTATTTCCCGATTCAAATAATTACCATAATATACATAACGATTAGTATGTGTTGGAATAATTTGATCAATGGTTGAAATATATGATGCCTATACAAGAACAGTAGCACATATTACCGTAAACTTCATAGGAATTTGTATCACATGCATCTGCACAGTTACCGTATACTAGTACATAATAATCAGTTACCAACAACATTTTAAACAAGGACATTGGTTGAATACATAGACGCGTTAGATGCAACCTTCAGTTGCCAGCCGTCATGCATGAAGAATTTTCGCATTCATAAACAACAGTGTTCAATGATGTCGGTAAAACATGAAATTCCCGAGTATCATCACATACAGTATTATAACCTACAGTTAACATGTGTCGTTTATAAAGCATCATAAGATGATACGGTTGACAATATACAAGAGTGCACTCTATAAAAAAAAAACTTGAGTGAACTGTTCCACTAAAGTTTGAGTGAATGTACCTGTTCACTCAAACTTGAGTTACTTTTCACTCAACTTGAGTTAAAACCACTCAAGTTCATTCAACTTGGGTGGGATCAATTTCCACTCTTATGCTTGAGTGAATGTCACTCAAGTTGAGTGCATTTAACTCAAGTTGAATGAAAAGTAACTCAAGTTGAGTGAAAATCTCACTCAAGTATTGAGTGGGATCAATTTTCACTCTTACTTGAGTGAAATTTCACTCAACTTTTTTTAAAAAGCACGAGTCTTTCACCGTGAACCAATAATCTGGCTTGTGAGGATGGATAGCAGCGTGTAGGAATTGAATGCCAAAAACAAATATCTAAGAAAGATACAACTTATCGTATGTTGTTGTTGTTGCCAAAGAAAGCAGGTTTTGGGCTGGCTTATATGTTTACGGAGAGAAAAAGGCGCTGTTTTCACTCAGAAACTGGCGATTTTGCACAAATCCAAAACGTTGTTAATATTCAAAAACCCTTGACCCAGAAAAATAACTTCCCTGCGTTATATTTCTTTTTGACACTCTAAACCGCATCTCTTGGAGGGCAAAACATCTGTAATCACAAAATCGCGCAAGGTTCTTTAGTCGGTGTGGCGGTGCCTTCTTTTAGATTAATGATATAATAAAGTTTCGGACACGATCAAAGTTATTTGTTACACTAATAGCCTCATAGAACATCTTCTCTTCCGGCTGATATCACATGATTATAATGCTGATGAAATGAGATTCCATGGTGCGCCGTCACCTCTATGTTGGCAGGGGGTCTCAATATGGCTTCCATACATTCGGTTTGTTTCGGGTTACAGTGCTGATCGGTCACAAGAACAACAATGGACGCAGTCCCGTCGTGACACTATTATATATGTGTTCGTGGAAGGACTCCATGCTAATTTCCGTGTACCTTGCCTTGAAACTCAAGTCAACCGAGCGGCCGGCCAGGAGTATCACGGTTATTGAACAAATGGCTGATTGAACTATATCACTTACTCCGTCAGTACTCATGCATATACGGATGATGTAACTGATCATTTAGAGCGGATTCACGTCATTGGATATACAATACAGTCTCTTTTCATTACGGTGTCCCAGATGGGAGGTTGGTTGTTGAGATTTTTGCAATCTTTATAAATTAATATCCTATCAACGCTTCCTAATTTTTAGCCCACCATCACCAGATGGTGGGCTGTTCAAATCACTTTTCATCCGTGGTCCGTCGTCCGTCCGTCCGTCCGTAAACAATTCTTGTTATCGCGATTTCTGAGGAACTACTGCATGGATCTTTCTCAAATTTGGTACACAGGTTCCCCTTGAGGTCTAGTTTTGCAAGATACCTTTTCTGGCCCGATTCGAAAATCCAATATGGCCACCAGGCAGCCATCTTGGATTTCCCCATGAAACCTTGTTATCGCGATTTCTCAGAAACTACTGCATGGATCTTTCTCAAACTTGGTACACAGGTTCCCCTTGGGGTCTAGTTGTGCAAGATATCTTTTCTGGTCCGACTCGAAAATTCAATATGGCCACCAGGCAGCCATCTTGGATTCCCCATGAAAGTTTGTTATCGTCATTTCTCAGGAAGTACTGCATGGATCTTTCTCAAATTTGGTACACAGGTTCCCCTTAGGATCTAGTTGTGCAAGATATCTGTTCTGGTCCGATTCGAAAATCCAATAAGGCCACAAGACAGCCATCTTGGATTTTCCCACGCAACTTTGTTTTGTGATTTCTCAGGAAGTTCTGCAGGGATCTTTCTCAAATTTGGTACATAGGTTCCCCTTGGGGTCTAGTTGTGCAAAATAACTTTTTCTGGTCCGATTCGTAAATTCAATATGGCCACCAGGCGCCCATCTTGGATTTCCCAATGAAACTTTGTCATCGTGAATTCTCAGGAAATATTTCATGGATCTTCCTGAAATTTGGTACACAGGTCCCACATGCGGTCTAGCTGTGCAAGATACCTTTTTTGGTCCGACTCGAAAATCCAAGTTACGCTTCAAATTAATACGGTATTCCCGAGTTGTGACGTTGCATCACAAGAGTCGGCGGATCAAACGGTGGAGCATATTCTATATATTGACTATAGAGAATATCCGTCGTCCGTCCGTCCGTAAACAATTCTTGTTATCGCGATTTCTCAGGAACTACTGCATGGATCTTTCTCAAATTTGGTACACAGGTTCTCCTTGGGGTCTAGTTTTGCAAGATATCTTTTCTGGTCCGATTCGAAAATCCAGTATGGCCACCAGGCAGCCATCTTGGATTTCCCCGTGAAACCTTGTTATCGCGATTTCTCAGGAACTACTGCATGGATCTTTCTCAAATCCAATATGGGAAAATCCAATATGGCCACCAGGCAGCCATCTTGGATTTCCCCATGAAACATTGTTTCGTCATTTCTCAGGAAGTACTGCATGGATCTTTCTCAAATTTGGTACACAGGTTCCCCTTCGGGTCTAGTTGTGCAAGATACCTTTTCTGGTCCGATTCGAAAATCCAATATGGCCACCAGGCAGCCATCTTGGATTCCCGCATGAAAGTTTGTTATCGTCATTTCTCAGGAAGTACTGCATGGATCTTTCTCAAATTTGGTAAACAGATTCCCATTGGGGTCTAGTTGTGCAAGACACCTTTTCTGGTCCGATTCGAAAATCCAATATGGCCACCAGGCGGCCAACTTGGATTTCCCCATGAAACTTTTTTATCGCGATTTCTCAGGAACTACTGCATGGATCTTTCTCAAATTTGGTACACAGATTCCCGTTTGGGTCTAGTTGTGCAAGATAACTTTTTTGATCCGATTCGAAAATCTAACATGGCAGCCAGCCGGCCATCTTGAATTTCCTCTTGAAACATTATCGTGAATTCGCAGGAACTAATTCATGGATCTTTCTGAAATTTGATGCACAGGTCCCACATGGGGCCTAGTTGTGCAAGATATCTTTCTTGGTCCGATTCGAAAATCCAAGTTACGCTTCAAATAACGTGTAATAAGGTATTCCCGAGTTGTGACGTTGCATCACAAGAGTCGGCGGATCAAACGATGGGGCATATTCTATATATTGACTATTATATGGAGTATATCCATACTTTCACCTTCTATATCAAGGAGTTCAAATGATTCCGAATTAAAATGTATTTCTTCAAATTTTAAATCAGTTTACTTTAGTCCATGTCATTGCGAGTGAACTGCCCCACCGTTTTGTCTGCCGTTGAGTCGGTTACATGAAGGGATGTCACTCTTGTGACGCAACGTCACAACTCAACAACTGTAGACTACCGGTACTGCGTGTTTCGATCCAACGGAGATAATCAGGATTCAGACACTTTCAAAGTTTCAACATAACTGCAGGGACTGGATCCCTTCAGTATTAAGTTGTGTACCGGTACCATCTTACTATTTTAGAGCATGGTATCTTAAAAGAGATATCTTAAAGTAGCCCAATAAGCAGAACAGAATTAGCATTCGTTCCTAATTATAAAATCTTATGTATAAAATCGTATGTTTCATAGCTCATGCCAAATTATCAAAAAAGATTTGTTTTCGCTTACAGTACCCAATGATGACACGTGCAAAAAAAATGCTACAAAATGAAGACGAAGGATCCTCCTGACATTCAGTTTCAGACTTCACTAACTTTGCTCATTTCACTTGTACTATAACAACCGACATCAAGTACAGTTTCTAGAAATCTTGAAACTCCTGAAACTTATAAAGATAATATCTTGGTGTTTTCCAGTGTCCCTTTTTCGAGCTTTTTCGCTCAAATAAATTCAAAATTCTGCAAACTAAATAACAATGGACAAAAAGATCCTCTTGTCATTAGCTTACAATTATCGGACAATGGTGGGCGCCAAGATCCTTCAGGATCTCTCGTTACTTATAAGAGTCTGCTGAGGGGTTGTCTATAATCAGTGATTCTTTAACACGTTTATGTCCGTGTATTAGAAAAATGTGTAGGTTCTATGAAGAATGTAAAGTTCTTAATACTTTCCAAATGTGTACGCTTCGGATGGGGATAGGGGTGGAACGGCGCAAGATCCTATGTTAATACAGGGCTAATCCAGAAAGAATGTTGGCTACAATAATCGAAGTCAATTTTTTTCGCATGACACACACACAGTTCCAAGCAGGCACACACTTCGCTTTCTACAATATATTTGTATTTCAGTCGAATTTTGATTGTGACTGTTGAATTTTTACGCTCACACTTCCAATTAACTTTATTCGGCAGTTGTCTTCCAAGGAAGGTTGTAAATTTATAAATAGACACGCAATTCATTGTGGTCTCGAATCCATTTGAATTTCAACATGGGGTATATTGATTGGCTGAATAGTATATATGTCAAGACTCCAGCCAGAGCAGCACACCAAATATAGTAAAATACAATTCCGATTACTTTTCAATTCTGCATAATACATCTGTTGACCCAGCTTTAAAAAGGATGACCTAGAGATTTTTTTTCAGTGTAGATGGGCAGAGCATATGAAAAGTAGTTTATATATGAAGGAGTTGTTCGGTCGGATTCAAACTGAACCGTGCGAGCGTGGTTTTTTTCACTAAACGTCATAGCCACATCGTAAAGGTACTACTGGTGGCAGGGTCATACTGGGGTGAGCCTGTGAAACGGAACATGCGCTGTGGGCAGTTTGGCAATCAGTATGACACAGATGGTTTTTTGGGTGACGTCTACTGTGTAAGATCTGATTGGATGGTAGATGAAATTTACACCACGTATTTTGAAGAGTTTAAGTTGTCATATACCAAGGCCAAATCGAATTATTTGCAGAAATTACATTGGTGTGCGAAGATCGGATTGACAAATGTCACGGAACATATAGCGCCAAAGCTCCTGCAGAATATACGATCGCCTTTTGCCTGTAATGTGTGATATTTTTCATCAAATTTGAGAAACCTTACAATGGGAGCGCTTGCTTGTTTATTATTTGTCCAAACAGTGTAATGTCTTCAATAATGTGGTGTGATGTTCCCAGAAACTGTCACATTCTCTCACATGTTGTTTCTTTGGGCGATGTGATAGATGGAGAAAACCATCTACGAACTGAGTGATATCTGGTGATCGTATGAACTACGACCATCAGATATCACATCAATTCATAGATGGTTTTCTCCATCTAGAGATATGCATGCTATGTGTAGGTACTTGGGACATAAATTGTTTTATAGACGTAGTCCACTTTACTGAGTGTGCCATATGGCGCTTGTATTGGTAAGAGGGGTAGGCTTAACGTATAGCTATTCTTCGTGACTTCACTAAATTAGAGAATATCCAATGCATATTGGCTCGAATTGTCCGTATATATAGAAGGACACAATCAAGAAGACGTTATATCGAAAACGTCTCTAGAATATCTCAAAATGGACCACAGCTTCCTTATACGTAGATTGTAGTCGTGTCATCTCGATTACAAACAAATGAGAGGAGAAGTCCATGCATAATAGCCCAATTACGCCACCTCCAATCCTCAAATTTGGCGTATTCCCCACATCAGGAACAATCGATGGTGGGATTGCTAAGCCTTGACAAACACCTGTGTGTTGTAAAACATGAGAGACCCTGCTGGGAGTCACACATCAATGTTATTACCGATGTTCTATCTGCTTTTCGTCTGCACGGTTCGCCCATCGTGTTTGGAAAGAAGTCTCGGTGAAATCTCAAACCACACAACGGTCATACGAGAAATCACGTGGTTTATCTTTGTCCATATTTGGATGGCAGAAGGTAAACACGAGACTAGATATAAATCTGATAAGACAGACACCATTGTACATCGTCAGACCAAGTACGGCTTAGACACCCATGTTGACTTTTCCTCTGTACACGAGTCTCCCGGCAAACAGATCGATCATCATTACAAGCCAAATATAATATACCTTTCTTCATATACATACCCGCGTTATAGCCACCCAGAATATCGGTATGCTAAAGACCAATAACACATGCAATTGTCGTAGATCAAATCACCTGTAAAAACACCAAAATCATAAACTCGTGCAAACGAATTTGAAACCAGAGCCAACAGATTAACAGAATGACCAACATTCTCGAAGCCATCTTGTTAGACTTTACGCTTGGCACGTCTGAATGAAAGCTACCACCCATCACCTATATCTACCGTCATTAAGGAGATTATAGGTTCAGAAGGCGGGACATAAAGTCACCCGGTTAGGGATTGTTCGTAAGCGTTTGGCACACTTTTGGACAGGGTGTCGTTTGAACGAAGGATTTGAATAGATCGATGACGGTCTGTGTTTGTGGCCCGAGAACCCCCCGTCCCGTCGACCACCTGAGCCCTTAATATCGAACGTGACCCTCAAGTCTAAGAGAAGAGTGTCCGTCGATTTTACCTGGCTATTTTACGGATTTACTGACGTGCAGAGAAGATCAAGATTTAACGGGTCAACCCAAAGTAGACAGAAGAGTTTGACGGAGCGAACATGGTGGATGAGTTCCATGTGCTAAATCAGCAATTTTCTCTGTTCTTGGATCAAATCATGGTTGATGTCAAATATCATTCATATGCTTTGGACACTAATTTTTTTCTTATATAAATACAGATTGTGGCACTAGCTTGTCAGTTTGAAAACATCCAAATTTGAAGACAGAATTTCAAAATTTTGCTTGAACATCTACGTGTTTCGACGCAGACGAGTGACCTTAGACCAGTAGCTCGTGGATGACGAACTTGGTGGATTGAGCGTTTTCCTTGCCGAAAAGTCGATTGAAGGGAAACCCCACACAATTTGAAATTATATTATATCGGGTTATATACTTTGAAATCAAAGGATGACGTAAAAGAAATCCATAGTGACTCACCAAAGTATAAAGATATCGTCTATATATCGCTTCGTCCATAGTAGAGTAAAACCACAGATTCTGTGCCCTGCCCCCCCCCCCCATCAAAGTAAAATTTTAGTGAATTTCACTCAACTTGAGTGGGATGAATTTCCACTCTTACTTGAGTGAAGAATTTCATAACACACGTAGTTTCCAAAAATAAAGGTCATAGTAACCTGTCGCTATGTTAACCGTATTGCCAAATATAATGAAAAATTTTCAAAAGAAAACTTACCTAGTTTGCGCTATGATATAGATCAGCACTATTAGAAGTTTGAAACAGATTATACTCATAGCTCTTATAGCTCATTATCTCGTGTTCACTTGGTGAAATCATTTATACATAAAACCCCTAAATACCATATTTTGACATTAATCCTCAATATTTCTGTAACCGTTTGGAGGGTTAAATGGCATCTTACTTAGAGCGGCCCGGGAACATTTGGTTACCTCACTTAACTTTAGATGTAGTTTCGTATCACAACTGTTGAACGCCAGCTCAACCAATAAGTTTGACAAGGAATCCACCTACCTATTTCGAAAGAATCAGTTAAATCGTTCAAAGTAACGTTCAATGTTCAATGTAAGGAAATGAAATTTAGGATGGACCGAAGAAATCCAATATAGCCCCCCCCCCCCCTTCAGTAAACCGCGTTTGGAATTGCGAACATTGTTAGTAATTTTAAAATCAGAATAGCCCCTGTCACTCTAAAATTCCATCCACTTGTAAGCTTTGAGTGATGGCTGTCAACCAATCGCTGAATTTCCTCGCGTTCCTCATATCAGGCATGGAAATTGGAATATGCAGACGGCCTAGACGTCATCGTTGAGCATCAAGTGACCAGCTATACTCGTTTGACTCACAGCACTGGCAGAATATTGTTATATATTCATATTAACTGTTTATTTCCAAGAAACTTTCATTTCATTCTTCAGTCTATTTGTCACAACATTTTAAAACCACAACATGCCAACACTACATGGCATGTCTCACGCTTTTCTAATCCGTTGATTTGTCTTTGTGTAAACTATTCATTCGTTTAAGATTCCGTGTCTGACATTTCATTTGGATTAATTGTTTATTGTGTATTCAACCAAACTGTTATATCCTGTTTTACTGTCACACAAGCTGTGCTGTCGCGTCACCATATGTCATGCTGTATTATAGTTACACTATATAAGATATGCAATTAGTGTTAATGATGAACCAGAAACTCGGACACCCAGCTTCTGTCGGACCAAGTTGTGCATAATTCCAACTGGATTTCTTGTGTAGATTTGTAGTTTTGTAGTTAAGTATATTTTATTATCAGAAGACACACTTCGGTGTAATAAAGAAGTTCCCGTGTTTGCAGCTCTACATTGCGACTTATTTTAGGTTATTTCCTATTTTAAATAAGGTCTTGGAGTTGCGCCGGAAAATCAATTTCTAACATTTGGTGGAGAACCCGGGCAAGATCTCGGTTACCTCAAGCTCAGCCTCCAAGCGACTGCCTACCAACAACTAGCTAGCTTCCTCCCCGAAATTCAAGATGGCTACGATCCCAACCTTGGACGTCTTTCAGATATTGAACATGCTCGGTGTGCCTGCTGAACCGATCAGCTGGAATTTGCAGCACAAGAATGGTGACGCCATTCAAGTGACTTTTACGTGGGGAAACGTGCATGTACTCCCGAAAGACGTCAGTGTGGCTTGTGTGAAATGTAAGTCGCCGTCGACTGTTCGTCGTGACAATCAACGATTCTTAGCCTTCAAAGATCGTATGTGCGAGGAGAAGAACACAGCGATGAGAGTAAAATCTGCACCGGCGCAGGATATCACCCAGGTCAGTACAGTCACCAATTCATCAATTCTTACACAATCATCAGAAACTCAAACAGAGTTCACTATCGAACATAAAGAGACTCAAACGGACAACACATATCGAGATGGATCGTCTCAGACTGTGACACCATTTCAACCTGTTGGCATATCGTCTGTCTCAAAAACTGATCAAACTGTTCATCCTGTTCGTGAACATTCACCTGTAACAGACGTCACCCCTATCCAGCAGGGGTATATAAAGGAAAGAACTGACACAGAAGGGAAGAAAGAATATTACGGGGTTCCTACGATCCGACCAACAGAGAAAATCACTCGACGCAGGATAAAAAATGGTTGTGAACAATTTCAAGTTCAGTGGCAAGGTTTGGGACCCCAGGCCAAGCAATGTATTGCAAAAGAGAAATTAGATGCCACAGGGAAAGCATATTTAGCCGCCCATGAAAATGACATTCCTGGACCACGCCCATTTGTGAAAACTGAGCAACCTTTATGTAATGTCATTTCTCAAGACGACATTCGCCGACATGCTGAACAACATCACATCGATCATATGCTACAACATCGTGAGCGAATGCAATTTCAACATCAAGGCTATTGGCGATAACTTATGCGTATTCTTCTTAATTTCCATGTAGATGCTTCCTTATGTATGCATTTCGTTTTACTACCACGCTTCTATTATTTCATTTTATTCCACATGATAGTCTTCGTCATCCATAGGCACAGCTTCTTAATAGTGCTAGTGAGTTCCTGCATATCTTAAACCTGGATTATATTGTCACCATCTAGTATTTATGAAAAAGTCCCACGCTCAAAACATTAGTTTCGAGGACGAAACTGGCGAAGCGAGGGGGAAATGTTATATATTCATATTAACTGTTTATTTCCAAGAAACTTTCATTTCATTCTTCAGTCTATTTGTCACAACATTTTAAAACCACAACATGCCAACACTGCATGGCATGTCTCACGCTTTTCTAATCCGTTGATTTGTCTTTGTGTAAACTATTCATTCGTTTAAGATTCCGTGTCTGACATTTCATTTGGATTAATTGTTTATTGTGTATTCAACCAAACTGTTATATCCTGTTTTACTGTCACACAAGCTGTGCTGTCGCGTCACCATATGTCATGCTGTATTATAGTTACACTATATAAGATATGCAATTAGTGTTTATGATGAACCAGAAACTCGGACACCCAGCTTCTGTCGGACCAAGTTGTGCATAATTCCAACTGGATTTCTTGTGTAGTTTTGTAGTTTAGTATATTTTATCATGAGAAGACACACTTCGGTGTAATAAAGAAGTTCCCGTGTTTACAGCTCTACATTGCGACTTATTTTAGGTTATTTCCTATTTTAAATAAGGTCTTGGAGTTGCGCCGGAAAATCAACTTCTAACAATATGAACGTAGAGATTACGATTAACTGTGAGCATTATTTCCTTCCTGGGGCCTATCAAACAAAACAGATCAAATATTAATCAGCAGAAGTGTTCCTCCATGTATACTTGAGCAATATCAATAGGAAATTTGAGGATTATTGACATCGGCATTAAACAGTTATCGGATGGACAAGAAAAATGACAAAAGAAGATGAATAAGAACAACAAGAAGAGAAGGCGAAGGAGGAGGAGAAGGAGGAACGTGCAACATGGCAACTAATTAGAAAATTTAAATGTTGACAATACATACAAGCGTCATTCAGTATTCAGCCATGGTCCATTAAAGAATTCGCGCGTCCATAATTCAACGACCTAACTCATACAATAGCATTAGCACAAAAAAAAACCAAAAAAAAAACCCCAAAAACAATCACAAACTTGGGCTAGTTTCATGCAAGATGGAAGTGGTCGTCAACAGACATAATGATATTCCATCCTTATTGTCTATCTGTAGTGTTAGTTGACATGATTTTCGTCGTAATTTGTTATCTAGGGAATGATGTATCTCAGTCACTTTTTTATTGCGCCTGCTCATATGAACACCGTGAGGGTCTTAAAATAATGGGGCCATTCGGGCCATAGTCCCGGGTTAAGCGAAATACGAAGCGTAAAGCCATAGACTATGCACGCTACGCTCGTATTTCATCAATAATGTTTCGCGACGTTGATGGAAATCGTCACATTTAACACAGGATCTAGCAAATGCTACTAGGCGAGATGTGTATACGCCATAGGCAGGTCCCACTGGAATATTGACCAGAAAGTGATAATTTATATACGATGTCAAAATTGCAATCATCTCTCTTGCCGTCCGCTTCATCTTTATAGAGATATATGTATAAATATGACGTGCCTTTAGAGCTATCTGTAGTTTTCTTCAAATACACTGAGAGTGGATTTATATAGCGATTATCCACAGCGAGAAAATCGTCTATTTAGCCTTAAATTTTGCAACGAGAAGGAGCAAGTCTCAAATAAAAGGTGTTTGAATGTGTCTGCATATATCCCCCCAAACCAACTAATTTCATACATCTTCAAGTTGTCCACATGAACAGACGCGGTGTTAATCAGGAATGATACGACGTCAGTAGTATATATTACTGATTTCGAGCCACATTTTCCAGGGAGGTAACTCTTGGTTCCCTGCTTCCGCCAGGGGGGCCACCAGTCCCGTATGACGTCACTTCCGGTCTGGGTGAATGGGGCGTGACCTGTGAACATAATAGGACATGTACTGACCTGTCTGTGGGAGTTTTCCACAATGGCGTTCACCTCCGTGTGTCTTCGGTCACCTCCGTGTCTCTTCGGTCACCTCCGTGTCTTTTCGGTCAGGTCCGTGTCATTTCGGGTACGTACGTGTCTTTTCGGTGAGGTCCGCCATCTTCAGAACATGATAGGCCATGTACTGACCTGTGGGATTTTTCCACAATGTCGTTCACCTTCGTGTCTCTTCGGTGACCTCCGTGTCTTTTCGGTGAGGTCCGTGTTTCTTCGGTCAGGTCCGTGTCTTTTCGATTACCCCTACAATAGGGGTCTGTATTATACAATATACAGGCCTGTATGGGGTATGGGGATGGTCATTTTCGAACATGATAGGACATGTACTGACCTGTCTGTGGGGGTTTCCCGCCAGAATTTCGTTGACGTTTGCTTGGGCTGGGGTTGTCACGTGCCGAACATCTGGCTCCCCGAATTGCAACATTGTTGCACGTTCGCTACAATGTTGCGGCATCGTGAACATCTGGTCTGGTGCATATGTGTCTGCGTGAGTGATTTCACGTGCCGAACACCTGGCTCCCCGAATTGCAACAATGTTGCACGTTCGCTACAATGTTGCGGCGACCGTGAACACCTGGTCTGGCGTCTGCGTGAGTGAGTTCACGTGCCGAACACCTGGCTCTCCGAGATCAAGGCATGTCCAGACTTGTTCTGGGTTGTACAGTTCTGCCATGCAGAGAACGGGTACTAGGAATGCATATTAAATCTATAGACAAAGTGTATGGAAGTAGACGTTTTGGGATCTAGGTGGGCCACTAGTGGGTCGATGGAGTCGTATGTGGTATCAATGTGAAGCATTCGTGAAGGCACATCCGACGGGCTGGGTGTGGGGTTGAAATATCGTCATTCTGCGCATGCGCGGTAGACAAAGGGTATGGAAATAGCCGTTTTGGAGTCTAGGTGGGCCAATAATGGACCGATGGGGTCGAGTGAGGTATCAATGTGAAGCCTATGTGAGGGGGCATCCCACTGGGTGGATGTGGGGTCGGAATATCGTCATTCTGCGCATGCGCAATAGACAAAGGGTATGAAAATAGAGGTTTTTGGGTCTAGGCGAGCCACTAATGAGCCGATGGAGTTCAGTGAGGTATCCATGTGAAGCATATGTGAGGGGGCATCCGATTGGACTAGTGTCTCGGCCGTTGTCAACATTCTGCGCATGCACAGACAGGGAATTCTGGGAAAAGGGTGTGGAAATAGACGTTTTAGGGTTTAGGTGAGCCCCTAATGATCCTATGGTGTCGTATGAGGCCTTATTTTGAAGCTGTCGTGAGGGAGCATCCGCCTGGGCTAGTGTGTCGTTCGTTGCCAATAGTCTGCGCATGCGCAATCTGGCCGTAGTATAGAAATAGACGTGTTGGGATTTAGGTGGGCCACTAGTGGGCCGATTGGATCGAGTGAGGTATCAATGTAAAGCATACGCGAGGGAGTATCCAACGGGCTGGGTGTGACGTGGAACTGACGTCATTCTGCGCATGCGCAGTAGAGAAAGTGTATGGAAATAGACGCTCTGGGGCCTAGGCGAGCCACTAATGGGCCGATGGAGTCGAGTGCGGTATCCACGTGAGGAAGCAACGGCCTGGAGTAGTGTCTCGGCCGTTGTCCACATTCTGCGCATGCGCAGACATGGAATTGTGGGAAACGGGTATGGAAATAGACGTTTTGGGGTCTAGGTGGGCCACTAACGGTCCGATGGAGTCGAGTGAGGTATCAAAGTGAAGCATTCGTGAAGGGACATCCAGTCATGGATGCGTGCATGTAAAATTAGGGGTATGACGTCACTTCCGGTTTGGGTGAATGGGGCGTGACCTGGGAACATGATAGGACATGTACCGACCTGTCGGTGGGGGGTTCCCGCCAGAATTTCGCTGACGTCTGCGCCTGCATCCGGGTATGCATGACGGTCTGTGTGAATGGGGTGTGACCTGGGAACATGATAGGAATGCATGTACTGGCCTGTCTGTGGGGTTTTTCCCGGCCCGGCCCGGCTCGCCCCGGCCTCAGCTCGCGGGTTACTCCGGCCGCAGCGCGCGCGCGCGCGGGTTCTCCGGCCGCACGCGCGCGCGCGTCATCACCGGCAGTGCGCGGATGAATGTCGGGTCAAAAGGTCAAAGGTCACATCCAGGTCAAAGGTCTCCCTTTCGGCAAGTTTCGGCAACAATGTTGCGGCATCGATATACAGAGCTTGAACCCCAAAAGGGGATTGTAAATTAACCTGGGAAGGATGGGCAGTTCCATTTGGACCAATCAGCGGTCGAGAAAAAGAGCCAATGAGCGATCGATAAAAGAATCAATGGACGGGTACTGGAATTTCGCTCACGTCTGCGCCTACATTCGGGTACTAGGATGCTTTCGCCTACGTCCGCGCCTACATCCAGGTTCTTGTACACCCGGGTAATGTTTTCTGGACATGGATGGGTTACCTTTGGCCCCATTCTAGGCCACTGATTGGCTAATAGGATGTTTAAAGCCAGTTTCATGCATTATGCTCATATAGAAAACACACAAGACAGGGGTTTTTGGTGAGATCTCATTTTTTTATTTAGCAACAACAACAACGTGAGAACAACCACGTGAAAACTGAAGCCCAGAACAGGGGGCTTGTACATTGAAAGAACTGAAGCCCAGAACAGGGGGCTTGTAAACTTAACAGGGGGCTTGTACATTGAAAGAACTTAAGCCCAGAACGGGGCTTGTACATTGAAATGATGGACGGCCCAGTCATATACGAGTACATCGCGGTCCTCGGCCTTGGGGTACTCGTCAAACATCTGTACGATGGTAGATAAGGTTCTGCCCCGGCATCGATGGTACAGGTAAAACAAGCAATATTGTCCGCACACGCTACTGGTCAGGCTTTGCAACGTTTGACTGTTCCAACACCACGTCTCTGTGCCTTGATCCATGAAGTCTGTTAAATCGGGGTGGAGGGGTGGCAGGCCGTACGGGTCAAAGTATTCGCCCTGCGCTTCTGTCAAGTACACGGCCACCCAATGTTCACCGGGCCGATCCATCGGGTCCGTGTTGAGAACGTAAGCAGCATACGGTCTAATGGGAACACATCTCGGGCGAACACCCCTTGAAAGACCATACGTGTCCTTGGGTCATTCTCCAGCACGGTGGTTATCTGGTCTGTATCCATGTTAGGTGGCAAAGTCACACAGGACGTTGCGCGCCTTGTCCACTTGAATGATGTTGTCAAAGTCGGCGTAGCAGATCACATTGACGGTGGTCCCGAGGGCTCGTGCAAAGTGGATTTCCAACCATAAATTGCCTTGCTTGGCGAGGGCCAGCTGATGGTCGTTCTCTAAGGTGGGGGTCAGATCGAAACAGAACAACGTGTATCCGTTCGCGTAGTTCTCCCGACTGATCATATTCCCTTCGTCCTGGTTGATTTGACCGGTGGCTGTAAACAGGCTCTGATAGGCTCGAATAAAATTCCTGCGCCCAAAGTTCGGTGTTGAGGCCGTGGCTGGGACCTGTTGTCCATCCACATGCAGGGACACAAAATTGATGCCGAAATGTTTAAAGTCAAACGGATTTTCTGGGTAGGCTCCGCTGAAACTGGTATTTTCCACACAGGCCAGGATCAATCGCTTGGGTAGTTCCCCCAGGAACAGGTTTTCTTTGTTGGTGCTCATATTTCCAGCAGGCACAGAGAATACTTTGGTTTGTACACGTCGGATAGGGTACTGGGCTGGTTTTGTTTCCAAGGCTTTCATGTGTCCCAATTGAACGGTTGGATTCGGTTTCACTTTTCGGACATACAGGACTGCGTCTTGGATGACAATCTTATAGTCAGCTGCATGCCCGTCTACGTTGGTGGCCATCAAGGCGAACGTCGGAGGAGCCCGTATCAGTCGGATTTTGATGGGGATCTTGTTCAAGAGGTACCGGTCTTGCATGAAAATGTCTGCGTGTAGTCGACCCATGAGATTCACCGAGGCGCCGTTCGCAGTGAAAGTCTTCCGTTTGTTATATCCTTCATTGTCCACCGTGTCCATGTGCTCGGCTGTGTCCTGGTAGAATAAAGTGGCTGTCAGCTGAGAGTTTTTAGCCTCTCGTCCATGCGACAACAGTGTCTCGATGTAGGCTCGATAGGGGTACGTGTTGGTCGAGTCACTGATGAGTTTGTCGCTGAGAAAAATATCCACCTGTTGAAACATCGAGTGCATCCAGAGATTCGTCGGGCCCACCGTTGCAGCTTGGATGATTCTGGAGCCATCCCCATTGACCACCTTGGCTATCACATACAAGTACGTATGGGCTAAATCCACATAGGCCGTATCCGCATTACTGATGGTGAACTCGATGGGCCCTGTTTCGTTGATGCTGGAGAGCGGAAGATGCTGGTCTGGTCTGGTCTGGTCTGTGTGGGCGGCACGGTCCACAAATCAAATTCACTGTTGGTGGAGGGGCAGGACTCTGCGTGGATCAAGGACATGGTTATGAAAAGATATCCTGGATCTTCGATGTGCGTCGTCGCTGGGTCGGTCGTCGACTGGTGCGTGGTCTCGGTGGTGCAGGTCTTTTATTCCCTACGGTGCGTTGTGCTTTGGCGACCAAGACGCCTCCCGCTTCTTTGGCCCGCTGTTTCAAGGCTTCTTTGGGTGCCGTACCCCCCAAGACATCACCGGCCACTTGCAGTCCACTGCGTACCGCTTGTTTGCCGATCGCTTTTACTCCACGCGTCACCAAGGGCAGGAACGTTTTGACGATGCTCCCGAGTATGTTCCCCAGCCCATGTCCTCGTTGCATGCGTGCACCACTAACGACGGGAAGGCCACCCGCGGCCTGTTGGGCATAATAGTCCATATAGTTGGTTAAGTAACGTGCTGACATAGGCTACGTCGTAAAACACACCTCCGTACAACACACTCAGCAGGGTTTGCACTATCACCACAAAGCCCACTTGCGCTTTGCGCGTTTTGGGAGGCGCTGTGTTCAGAGGCAGCTGCTGTTTGTCCATAGCACTGTGGTCGGACGTGGAATGAAGGATGACGGCAGTGGTGTCTGGCTTTATAGTCGTTTCACTTGCTTGGCAGCGACCCAGGAATTGAAGGAACTGGGCCAGCCTTGTCATTTGACGAATTGAAACAGTTTGCCACGTCGACGTTCCGTTTTCAAAATCTGCCCCACCGTGTAGTATCTTGCTGTGTTTTTACGACAGGTTGTAATTCCGTCTCGTAAAACGTCCCTAGCAACGGTTCCCCTTGAAGATCTTCCAGTTCATAGACTCGCTGCTGTCGGGGTAGGCGCCGTTTAATCAGGAAGTGCTCATCGCTCCAGTTGGGCAAGTAACTTTTCTCAAATTGACCTTTGAATTTACTGATCCGTACAGGGTCCCCGACCTTGTACACCTCCTTCGTCGTTCGCTGCGATTGCCTGGGGTACAAGACACGCCGGACTTGGGCTTCATTGCGTTGGGTCACGGCAATGGGGGCTCTCTCTATACTCCGGTGATAGGCTCGATTGTAACCACTCACAAGTTTCGGGAGAACATCGATGTACCGCCTTGTATTCTTATAGGTGAAATATTTATACATACGGCCTTTGAATGTCCTGTTGAACCTTTCCATCACGGAAGCCTTGGTCTCGTTGTACGTATGGAAGAAAAACACCTTCTGGGCTTTCAGAAACTGTTGGAACGGTCTGTTGAGGATTTCCGTGCCTTCGTCGGTTTGCAAATACAAAGGTTTGCGCCCGGTCTTGAAGATGTCTTTGAGATTCGCCCCCGTTTTCGTCCGGATGGGTACCACCCACGCATACTTCGATAGGATATCGATGCACGTCAAGATATACCGATTCCCATCGTTGTGTTTGGCTAAGGCGCTCATATCGACCAAATCCGCTTGCCACTGGGCATCTATTCCTCCCACGATGACCCGGTTCCGTAGAAAATGGCGACGGACAGATCGATGTAAGGTATAGGTGTCTTGATTTCTTAACCAATCTCGGACTTGGGCACGTTGTATCCCCTGGGGTTTGGCCGCTCGATAGAGGGCCGACAATGCACTATAGGCCGCCGGACTGTCGGGACTGTAGTATAAGTTATCCAACACCTTCTCCCAGCGCTTCATGGTGACAAACGATGATGGATCCTGGCTCTATCGTTTATTTATAACGGGTATACCTTGGGCCGGAGTTTCTTTCTGATTTTCTTCGTTGGCTTCCACAGTGTCCATGGTAAATTACAAGCGTCTAGTCCGTCATTCATAATCCAGCCGTCGTCCATTAGAGAATATCCGCGTCCATAATCCAAAGACCTATTCCATTTTCCATATAAGAGTATTAGCACCAAATTCAAAAAGACAATCATAGTATACATAAACATAGGCTTGTTTCCTGCAAGAGAGAAGCGGTCAACAGTTTTCAATGATGCCGGGAAGACATCATGATGTTCCAAAAATATCAAATCCGTATCGCTGATCAGTATTCTTAATCCATAATATTCGTTATAGAGTCGTCATCTAAAAAAAGATGTATCTCAGTCACGCTTTGATTGTGACTGTTCATATGAGTACCATGAGGATCTTGAAGTACATGGGTTCATACGGCCCCTAGCCCCGGGTCAACTCGTCTGATGACCGCTTGATAAGCACTTGATCCACATCTACCACGGCATCTTCCAATGCAGACCATAGATCAGGGTGAAGGGTAAAATGCACTGTACCCCCATCTAGCCGAGCCAATTGAGCAAAGAAAGGGCCGCGTCGGATGTACACATCGTGACACAAGTGGATGAGGTCGCCGTCCAGTTCACCAGACAACACCCGTTTGAATTTGGTCCAGCCCTCCCGGGACAGACGAATGTGGGCCGGGCACGGTTGTGTAGGGTCCGCATCACAGATGTCTCCCACCTCCTCCATGATATCGACCTTATCCGCATAAACGTGCAGGAAAACCTCGGGGGTCAAGCTGAGATACGCCAGTATTATATGCTCCGTCATGGTCAGTACGTGAATGGTACCAGATTTGACTGTTTCTCGTATTTATAGGGAGAACCCCGTGAGATCAAAGGATCGGGTGGTCAAAGTCTAGCCGGGTAATCAATGGCATCGTCGTCTGGTTCATTGCTAAACATTTGTTCATTGGGTTCTGCCGCCGCTTCTCTCAGGGCACGAGCCCACTCCAACTCGTCTGATGACCGCTCGTCCGGTGTAAACAGCTGGTCCACGATAGGCACCACTTTCTCGAAGGCTGTCCACAGATCGGGGTCTAGGGTGAAGCCTCGCGTAGGGTCTTGGTAGCGGCCCAGGCGTGGGAAGAAGGATCCACGGTGTACGTAGATGGCATTGTCTATGTGGATGAGGTGTCCGTCGAGCTTGCCCCTCAACACCCGTTTAAATTTGGTCCAGCCGTCACGGTGTAGCGTAACCGTATTCGATACGGTCTCAGCGCGCGACCAGCAAACATCCTCACGGTCTTCCACGAGGGTGACTTTATCTTCATAGACGTGTAACCCCACCCAGGGTGTAAGGGGAAGGATGGCTCGTAGAACTGGTGACATGGTTGACCCAATGACGATCGGTGAATGACGCACACTGTGTCTGACCCTCGTATTTATAGTCAGGTCCCACTGTCAATGCTACAGCGCCAGGGTCAATAGGGCACAGACCATGACTAGGCCAACCAGCCGTCGCTGATTCCGGCGTGAGCGCTCGTGGTCCATAGCCCGAGCATCAAGGATGGCTGTCATAGTCCAGTAGTGGTGAGTGATGGCAAACCTCTCCATCGAGTGCACTCTGTCGGGGACCGCTTCTATGAACTCGTTCAGGATCTGGCGTCGCCCCTCGTTGTCGTCGCCATCTGAAAACATGGACCGAACCACTGCTCGGTAACCCGTGAGTGAATTAATCACGGTCGCATGCTGTAAAATGCGAGTCGCAAAGGGAAGGGTGTCCGTCATGGCTCTGAAACCGTAGGAATGGAGGTGTAGGATCCAGAGAGACGTGTTTTATAGACCATGTCACACATGCGCGCGCCTAGACGTAGCTCTACGGGTGTAGTCCGTGATACGTACTATTCTGATGGGTCAGTCCAAAAAAGAGAGCAACAACAACAACAAAGATTACAGCGCCGGAGGCGCTCCTGGATCCCCTGGAAAATCTTCTCCACGTCTCATGGTATAGCTCCGGTGAGGCAGGCTCAGGCTGGTGAGGGTCAGGCAAGTAGCTCCTCTGGTCAGATAGGCTCAGGCTGGTCAGGCAGGCTGGTCAGGTAGCTTCGATCGGCAGGGCAATGAATGCAGCAATGCCCTAAACATTTCCACTTTTATATATCTACATAGAAGTACCCGGATGTAGGCGCGGACGTAGGCGAAAGCATCCTAGTACCCGAATGTAGGCGCAGACGTGAGCGAAATTCTAGTGCCAGTCCATTGGTTCTTTTATCGATCGCTCATTGGCTCTTTTTCTCGACCGCTGATTGGTCCAAATGGAACTGCCCATCCTTCCCAGGTTAATTTACAATCCCCTTTTTGGGTTCAAGCTCTGTATATCGATGCCGCAGCATTGTTGCCGAACCTTGCTGAAAGGGAGACCTTTGACCTGGATGTGACCTTTGACCTTTTGACCCGACATTCATCCGCACACTGCCGGTGATGACGCGCGCGCGTGCGGCCGGAGAACCCGCGCGCGTGCGCGCTGCGGCCGGAGTAACCCGCGCGCGTGCGCGCTGCGGCCGGAGTAACCCGCGCGCTGCGGCCGGGGCGGGCCGGGTCGGACCGGGTAAAACCCCACAGACAGGTCAGTACATGCATTCCTATCATGTTTTCAGGTCACACCCCGTTCACACAGACCCTCATGCATACCCGGATGCAGGCGCAGACGTCAGCGAAATTCTGGCGGGAAAACCCCCACAGACAGGTCGGTCGGTACATGTCCTATCACGTTCCCAGGTCACGCCCCATTCACCCAAACCGGAAGTGACGTCATACCCCTAATTTCACATGCACCCATCCATGACTGGATGCCCCTTCACGAATGCTTCACTTTGATACCTCACTCGACTCCATCGGACCATTAGTGGCCCACCTAAACCCCAACACGTCTATTTCTATACTACGGCCAGACTGCGCATGCGCAGACTATTGACAACGAACGACACACTAGCCCAGATGGATGCTCCCTCACGACAGCTTCAAAATAAGACCTCATACGATACCATAGGATCATTAGGGGCTCACCTAAACCCTAAAACGTCTATTTCCACACCCTTTGTCTATTGCGCATGCGCAGAATGACGATATTTCAACCCAACACCCAGCCCGTCGGATGCGCCTTCAGGAATGCTTCACATTGATACCTCATACGACTCCATCGACCCACTAGTGGCCCACCTAGACCCCAAAACGTCTACTTCGATACACTTTGTCTATAGATTTAATATGCATTCCTAGTACCCGTTCTCTGCACATCATCCGAACGCATGACACGATCATACGTAGACACTTCTGCTCGTAGCCATGCGGTAACGGGTGATATCTGAGTGTAATAGGGCGTTTCCCAAATGGTCACATCCGATTGGTCCCGTTAGCCCCAACATCGGCACAATCACATTCATAAAACGAAGACACACCTCCAGAAAGCGATCGATTAAAACGATCCCTTGGTGGGCCTCGGAGTGCCCCCATCACAAAATAAAAAGCATATCATTTTCCTGTGAACTGTCGCCAATTTTATTTTTTACAAATATGTTAGGCCGCTTGTAATATGATTTTTCTTAAGGAAAACAAAGAAGCATGCTCCATTAGAGTGAGAAATAAAATAGCTAATTCGCACAACTTCGGTTTGGTCTCCCACAGTCTTGCACCTCGAGCATGTCGATCGCTAATAAGTGAAATTGACACGTCTCATGTCTGAGATTTCCAGGTCAAAGTATTTGAATACGGACAATTTCATTGGCTCGTTTAAATGGAGCGGACATGCGACTTGGTGCTTGGGGAAGCTGACATCGGGCGAAATACACGGAGAATGAAGTCATTGAGCTAAGGGTAGTGTTAAGTGAAAGGTGAAATGCCCTTAGCAAGCTAAGATGTTCTCTGCATGGCAGAACTGTACAACCCAGAACAAGTCTGGACATGCCTTGATCTCGGGGAGCCAGGTGTTTGGCACGTGAGCTCACTCACGCAGACGCCAGACCAGGTGCTCACGGTCGCTGCAACATTGTAGCGAACGTGCTACAATGTTGCAATTCGGGGAGCCAGGTGTTTTGCACGTGACAACCCCCAGCCCAAGCAGACGTCAGCGAAATTCTGGCGGGAAACCCCCCCCCCCAGACAGGTCAGTACATGTCCTATCATGTTCAAAAATGACCATCCCCATACCCCATACAGGCCTGTATATTGTATAATACAGACCCCTATTGTAGGGGTAATCGAAAAGACACGGACCTTACCGAAGAGACACGGACCTCACCGAAAAGACACGGAGGTCACCGAAGAGACACGAAGGTGAACGACATTGTGGAAAAACCCCACAGACAGGTCAGTACATGGCCTATCATGTTCTGAAGATGGCGGACCTCACCGAAAAGACACGGACGTACCCGAAATGACACGGACCTGACCGAAAAGACACGGAAGTGACCGAAGAGACACGGAGGTGACCGAAGACACACGGAGGTGAACGACATTGTGGAAAAACCCCACAGACAGGTCAGTACATGTCCTATCATGTTCACAGGTCACGCCCCATTCAGCCAGACCGGAAGTGACGTCATACGGGACTGATGGCGCCCCCTGACGGAAGCAGGGAACCAAGACTTACCTCCCTGGAAAATGTGGCTCGAAATCAGTAATATATACTACTGACGTCATCGTTGTTCAAAGTTCAAGAAATGTTAAGCTGCTTTTTCGAAGCAGCTGTGGTGTCGACGGTTTCTTGATCAACAGGGCTTGACATACCACAGCTTCTAAAAATGTGAAAATACATGCATTCTATGCAAATCTTTGCAAGGCTGCATTATATGAATGCCTTCATTCTATATGGAATATTATAGCAAGTTCTGTTCTAAGTATTTCTATAGTTTCAGGGCACGTTAAAATCTTAATATAAAATATTTGTAAACTGATATGAACGATTCGAAACATGCAAATTTCTGCCAACTGACAACGACTTTCGATAACCCCCGAGCTACACCAGACGAGAGAATATTATATGATATTAATATCACCCGTGTTAAACAATTCTCATTTTATCAGTCACTGATTAGTAAATCTGTAATTCCTACGAGGTAGGCTACCATTTGCAAATTGTCCGGTAATGAGTGAGTGAGTGAGTGAGTGAGTCCATCCGAATCCTTTCGTCGGCAAAATAAGGAGAACCGTTGACATTAGAACCTTGATTTTTGGCATGAACGTGCATTAGGGCATTGTTACCAGCCAGTTCTGAGCTGACCGAATTCTGATGAAGATTTGATTCATAATTATTTTTTTTAATTTATTGATGGCTCAGCGAGTGCACTGTCATGCCCATCGGGAACCCTTGAGTGTATGTTCACTTTGACTTTTGAAGGTTCTGTGATGCGGCATATCACGTTGGACACATCGGTTCTCGTAAAATCACCGAAGTTGAGCGACTTTGAGCCGGGTCAAGACTTGGATGGGTGACCTCGTGCTGTACTGCTCGGCTGATAAGTGTCCAGGGTAATAGGAACAGAGGACGATAATAGTTGCTACGCTAATGACTCACCCGCGGTGACATCTGGAAAAGTTAATAGTACCCACTGTCAATTAGAGACTGCTTTTTAAATTCTCTCGCTGTAGCACATTGGCCCCCCAAGTCATCTCTCGTGTACACACTTAAATCATATCAAACCCTACTTCGTAGGTCCTGTGACGTTAGTCACACTACCATGTGGTAAATCTGTTTATTTCAGAAGACAATATATATAAATAGGCCGTAAAAAGCATTATGTTAAGATAACATGAACATAACATCAGCGACACTGACTATGAAGCATTTTCATATCCAGTTCTTCCAATAAGTATTTCCATTAGGTCACCTTTATGTTGTTTTTTAGTTCACCTGTCATTTTATCCAGTTAATGCAGGGACGACGGAAGAACATACCCATATTTGTACGAATTAAGCACCAGGCATTGTCTCCATCTGGTTGCTTGAAGTCGGATGTTTATAGGCTATCCGAGCATTTTTTTTTTGTTTAAGATACGCCCTCATGTTGTTTCCTCTTGAACTTGAAGATTTTGTCCTTCAGCTTCTTCTCTTCATCTAATTGTACCAAGATCCCACGAAGGTAGCGCCCCAAAAACGCCGTCCGTTCATTGGTTGAAATTTTAAACGGGCAGTTCCAGTAATAACTGTAAATATCTAATCTGCCTATACAGGGCCTGATACGGAGATAGGAGTATACAGAACTGCATTATGGAGGATGGCTCATTCACACTCATAGGTTGACCTGTGTTCGGCTCCCCAACAAGTAGAAAACATCTGTGTCGGTGGCATGATCAAAGCTTAATGAACCTTTCGGTTGAAATGATAAATATTTAATATTTGAATTATTTCTACTTCCGACGAACATCCTCATTTTCTTGACGGGGAATATTAAAAAGAAATGTTGTGAGAAACAACAAAACAGGCAAAACAAATAGAGTTTACACATCATATTTCTTGTTTCATTACTCGGAAATAAGTTAGAACGCGCCTCCGGCCATCTAATACCCCTGAAGCTACCGGGGCCTGGGCGGTCTCTGGACCCTCGCTTATTTGTGCTGTGATAGTGGCCTCACCAATCACCAATTGTTCCGCCGTGCCTGTAATGAACAGATCATATATTTTGGCCAATTTCTGTAAGAATTTACTTGTATTTCCTCACAAACGTCTATTTTCAACGTTTCTGTCATCTAAGTCTTGCGCCTGTCTAGTTTATTTTACAGTGTGATACGGTTGCCCTTCAGAGATCTTTATCTCAAAGGGAATATACGTCCTCAAGTTTTAGTCTTCTGTCTTTCGTGCCAATGGCTCGCTGACTTTAACATTTACCAGGTCTACACAGGCATTCAACAGCTGAGTGTCATTCCAAGCTGATGAGTTTGAAGTATGTATGGAGACAGCAGCAAGAAAAAAAAGCTTTTTTTTCACCGAAAACTTTTTTAAACTACCATCTGGGCAGATTAGCAAATTTGGAAGCGTGGTACATGAGGTCAGGAAAAAGTTGTGTAAAGCATGCATGTATTTTTGTTATATTTTTAGAAGCCGTGGTGCGCCAGCTTGCATATGGCAAGCCCCGATGATCAAGAAGTCGCACACATCACAGCTTCTTCCAAAAAATCATGTGATCTTTTCGCAAACACTGCATGATAAATTAGTAAATAATAATCTGCTGTGAAAACATAGTTTTATCCCACTTTCTCTCGCAGAAAAGAAAGAATTTTGAAGAAAAATGATGAAAACATCACTTTTCTAGGGCCCCACATGGCCGCTATTTTGAGTTTACACATGCTTTGTCCAGAGAGTTATGTAAATAGGCTTAAAATGACCCCAATATGAAGGAACGTTAGCTCTCTATTTTTTGTCGATCCAGAAATAGGGTCGAAAGTTTGATAGTGTTAAGATTCCTTGAACTTTGAACAAAAGTGAATCACACCGTGCCTATTCATGCGGACAACTTGAGGCTGTATCGTGGTACCAGGTCGCGTATCTGGCACCCGCGAGACTGTAGTTAGTTGCTGGGGAGGATATATCCATGTCAGAACTATACATCCATAGCGGCAAACTGCAAAGGTATTAATTTTTCTTAATTTTTAGGATAGATACATGGAATGAGGACAGTTGTCAGCATCTGATACATGAGGCATGAATGTTCGGTACTGATATATGAGACATGAGTGCCTGGTACTGATATATTGTGAGACATGAATGCTCGGTACTGATATATGAGACATGAATGTTCGGTACAGATATATAATACATGAATGCTCGGCACTGATATATGAGACTTGAATGCTCGGTCCTGATATATGAGACATGAATGCCTGGTACTGATATATTGTGAGACATGAATGCTCGGTAGTGATATATGAGACATGAATGTTCGGTACAGATATATAATACATGAATGCTCCGCACTAATATATGAGACTTGAATGCTCGGTCCTGATATATGAGACATGAATGCTCGGTACTGCTATATGAGACATGAATGCTCGGTACATATATATGAGACATCAATGCTAGATACTGATATACGAGACATCAATGCTCGGTACTGATATACGAAACATGAATGCTCGGTACTGATATATGAGACATGAATGCTCGGTACAGATATATGAGGCATGAATGCTCGGTACTGATATATGAGGCATGAATGCTCGGTACAGATATATGAGACATGAATGCTCGGTACAGATATATGAGACGTGAATGCTCGGTACTGATATATGAGGCATGAATGCTCGGTACAGATATATGAGACATGAATGCTCGGTACAGATATATGAGACATGAATGCTCGGTACAGATATATGAGACATGAATGCTCGGTACAGATATATGAGACATGAATGCTCGGTACAGATATATGAGACATGAATGCTCGGTACTGATATATGAGACATGAATGCTCGGTACAGATATATGAGACATGAATGCTCGGTACAGATATATGAGGCATGAATGGTCGGTACAGATATATGAGACATGAATGCTCGGTACAGATATATGAGACAGGAATGCTCGGTACTGATATATGAGACATGAATGCTCGGTACAGATATATGACACATGAATGCTCGGTACAGATATATGAGACATGAATGCTCGGTACAGATATATGAGACATGAATGCTCGGTGCTGATATATGAGACATGAATGCTCGGTATTGATATACGATACATGAATGCTCGGTACTGATATATGAGACATGAATGCTCGATACTGATATATGAGAAAAGAATGCGCGGTACTCATATATGAGACAGCAATGCTAGGTACTGATATATGAGACATGAATGCTCTGTACTGATAGATGAAACATGAATACTCGGTACTGATATATGAGACATGAAAGCCCGGTACTGATATGTGAGACATAAATGCTCTGTACTGATAGATGAAACATGAATACTCGGTACTGATATAGGAGACATGAAAGCCCGGTACTGATATGTGAGATATAAATGCTCTGTACTGATAGATCAAACATGAATACTCGGTACTGATATATGAGACATGAAAGCCCGGTACTGATATTTGAGACATAAATGTTCTGTACTGATAGATGAAACATGAATACTCGGCACTGATATATGAGACATGAAAGCCCGGTACTGATATGTGAGACATAAATGCTCTGTACTGATAGATGAAACATGAATGCTCGGTACATATATATGAGACATGAAAGCCCGGTACTGATATGTGAGACATAAATGCTCTGTACTGATAGATGAAACATGAATACTCAGTACTGATATATGAGACATGAAAGCCCGGTACTGATATGTGAGACATAAATGCTCTGTTCTGATAGATGAAACATGAATACTCGGTACTGATATATGAGACATGAAAGACCGGTACTGATATGTGAGACATAAATGCTCTGTACTGATAGATGAAACATGAATACTCGGTACTGATATATGAGACATGAAAGCCCGGTACTGATATGTGAGACTTAAATGCTCTGTACTGATAGATGAAACATGAATACTCGGTACTGATATATGAGACATGAAAGCCCGGTACTGATATGTGAGACATAAATGCTCTGTACTGATAGATGAAACATGAATACTCGGTACTGATATATGAGACATGAAAGCCCGGTACTGATATGTGAGACATAAATGCTCTGTACTGATAGATGAAACATGAATATTCAGGAACTGATATATGAGATATGAACACTCGGTAATGATATATGACACATGAACTCCCGGCACTGATATATGAGACATGAATGTCCGGTACTGAGTTTTTGCGGCATGAATGCTCGATACAGATATATGAGACATGAATGTCCAAGTACTGATATATGAGACATGGATGTCCGGTATTGATATATGAGACATGAAAGCCCGGTACTGATATGTGAGACATAAATGCTCTGTATTGATAGATGAAACATGAATACTCAGTACTGATATATGAGACATGAAAGCCCGGTACTGATATGTGAGATATAAATGCTCTGTACTGATAGATGAAACATGAATACTCGGTACTGATATATGAGACATGAAAGCCCGGTACTGATATGTGAGACATAAATGCTCTGTACTGATAGATGAAACATGAATACTCGGTACTGATATATGAGACATGAAAGCCCGGTACTGATATGTGAGACATAAATGCTCTGTACTGATAGATGAAACATGAATATTCAGGAACTGATATATGAGATATGAACACTCGGTAATGATATATGACACATGAACTCCCGGTACTGATATATGAGACATGAATGTCCGGTACTGAGTTTTTGCGGCATGAATGCTCGATACAGATATATGAGACATGAATGTCCAAGTACTGAAATATGAGACATGAATGTCCGGTATTGATATATGAGACATGAAAGCCCGGTACTGATATGTGAGACATAAATGCTCTGTATTGATAGATGAAACATGAATACTCAGTACTGATATATGAGACATGAAAGCCCGGTACTGATATGTGAGACATAAATGCTCTGTACTGATAGATGAAACATGAATACTCGGTACTGATATATGAGACATGAAAGCCCGGTACTGATATGTGAGACTTAAATGCTCTGTACTGATAGATGAAACATGAATACTCGGTACTGATATATGAGACATGAAAGCCCGGTACTGATATGTGAGACATAAATGCTCTGTACTGATAGATGAAACATGAATACTCGGTACTGATATATGAGACATGAAAGCCCGGTACTGATATGTGAGACTTAAATGCTCTGTACTGATAGATGAAACATGAAAACTCGGTACTGATATATGAGACGTGAAAGCCCGGTACTGATATGTGAGACATAAATGCTCTGTACTGATAGATGAAACATGAATACTCAGTACTGATATATGAGACATGAAAGCCCGGTACTGATATGTGAGACATAAATGCTCTGTACTGATAGATGAAACATGAATACTCGGTACTGATATATGAGACATGAAAGACCGGTACTGATATGTGATACATAAATGCTCTGTACTGATAGATGAAACATGAATACTCGGTACTGATATATGAGACATGAAAGCCCGGTACTGACATGTGAGACTTAAATGCTCTGTACTGACAGATGAAACATGAATACTCGGTACTGATATATGAGACATGAAAGCCCGGTACTGATATGTGAGACATAAATGCTCTGTACTGATAGATGAAACATGAATACTCGGTACTGATATATGAGACATGAAAGCCCGGTACTGATATGTGAGACATAAATGCTCTGTACTGATAGATGAAACATGAATACTCGGTACTGATATATCTGAGAATATGAACACTCAGTAATGATATATGACACATGAACTCCCGGCACTGATATATGAGACATGAATGTCGGTACTGAGTTTTGCGGCATGAATGCTCGATACAGATATGAGACATGAATGTCAAGTACTTGATATATGAGACATGGATGTCCGGTATTGATATATGAGACATGAAAGTCGGTACTGATATGTGAGACATAAATGAAAGGTCTGTATTGATAGATGAAACATGAATACTCAGTACTGATATATGAGACATGAAAGCCCGGTACTGATATGTGAGACATAAATGCTCTGTACTGATAGATGAAACATGAATACTCGGTACTGATATATGAGACATGAAAGCCCGGTGTGGAAGCAACGGTGGTCCGCCAGACATGAGGGTCCGGGGACCATGGTATCTGGATCTGGGTGCCCGAAGGGCACCCAGATCCAGATACGAAAGTCCTCCCTCGGAAATCATTGTCCCCCTACCAGCAGAAACCAGAGTCCTGATATCGTTGGTGTCCGGGTCACTGAAATCTAGACAGGAATGTCCTTTCTTATATATATAGGAGCCGGACCATGGCATCTGGCGGACTATGGGCGCTTCCACAACTATGGAAGTCCTCAGAGTCCGGCATATCTCAGAGGTTCGGCCAGCAAATCGGTGGCGCAGTGGGTAAAGGCATAGACGGTGGACAGTATAGCAGAAGGTAAGTTTGTGGGTTCGACCCTAGTCGGGGTCAGTTGAAAATGTTTGATTTTCTGCATTTGTCATGTACAGGTTTAGTACGTCTTGTAAAGTTATACCGTCGCATCTTTGTTAAATATATATATTTTTTTAGAAAAAAAAAATAATTTTATGCATTTAGGTCAATACACATCTTTCTTTACTATAAATTTTAGTTTTGTTTATATTTTTTTCTTCAGTTTGGGTGTGTGGGAGGGGGTTCTTTCACTCCTCCTAAGTTTCCACCCTTGTGCAAACGTTTTCACCGAGGTGAAAAGGTTTTCACTTGGGCGTAAACGTTATCACACTGGTGGAAACCTGTTTTAACCCAGGTGAAATCCTGTTTTCACCCAGGTGAAAATCTTCTCACCCCGAATCCTAATTTCCGCGCTGGGTTAATTTTCGCACGCATATGATTTTGTGAATGTTGCGAAATCAGAAAGAAACACGAGATATTGAGATATCTAATGAAAATGTATATCACGTTTCTGACATCCGTAAATATTGAGGAAATTGTCATGTCGGAGATCTCTATTACTGTTATAATTAATGTTACTCTAAAATGACCACGCTTGTCCGCTGGTACTACTTGCGACTTCTCGCATAGTCAGGGCGAAATTAGAATATTTTACGATATGCAAATATAATGCTCAGTCAAGGTCTTTTCATATTCGGTCCGTATCTTCCGAATGCGGGATATCGTGAACGATCTTTCCGGACATTTCAAGCTAACTCGCCGCTCTTAAATTTGTTTCCACATTAACCGTAAAGGGGCGCATCTGGTATCATTAAAAGAATAATCAAATAAATAAAACGTAACATCAATGCAAAATAAAAATTGCCACGAGATCTACATGCATCTGATTACTGCATTCATGTATGGCACATCTGCGAAATTAATGGATTATATTGAGTACACTGAAAAGAAAATCCTTAAAAAAGGAATATTCCCCGACCATTACACCAGCGGAATATTCCTTAAAATTCAATAACGATTATTCCGTAGCATGTTAAGGAAATTTCCTGTCCACAATCAGACCCATGTCATCCTTAGATCCTGCCGATATTCTGCTATATTTGACCAACAATATCGACAAGTACGAAGCCGGGAAAAGCAAGAGAAGCGTTCCGTATACATCGAGCTGCTCAAAGGAATTATCAGATAGCAGTATGCCAACAAAATTCCGTTGTTTTGATCATTGAAAGTGAATATATTTATTATGAGATTTATCTTTGATTGTTTGAGCGAGATAGTATTCTTTTTTGGTTTCACCCATTTACATAGAAATGGGAACAATGAGTCATTGTGACCCGCAATTAATATATTTTGTAGACTTCATATTTGGCTAATATGTATACATTACCGGTAGTTCAACCTAAGGCGCTCGCAAACTAATGGTGTATTCGTGACAAACGCCGGGTATATTTGGCTATTCCATCCAAGATTGAATAAGGGTGATCCATAGGGGACATCGATAAATTAGTTTTTTTACATTTTTTTATTACATTTTCTGCATTTATTGAGTATGATCTTGATTTTCGCCTATTTTCTGCAAACAGATTTTAGTTGATCACATGTTTTCTTTACATTTTTGTCATTTCTAGTAACGTCGTCATAAATGATTTTATCGGGGGGTTTTTCAACGAAAACCAAACAAAACTCTTGGAAACGTTTACACCGTTTAAACCGCAGAGTAAACCTTTAAACCATCGAGTTTGCTGATTGTCAGAGGATACGTGTTTGTTTTTATTTATATAATGTTCTCGCCGCTTACATTCATATCAATATTCACCAGCTTCTTTAACTTATATTCGTATGTATAATCGAATTGTTTACTACAGGGATAGAACAAGCCCCCTGGGGTTTTATTCCCGCCAACTGCCTTTTACAACTATAAATTGCCTGGGATGTTTAGGACCTGTCCAGGCCGTGGGGGGGGGGGGCCGAATTTGCCTCCCCTCACTCCACCCCTCCCCTAACTATTTTTCTTATCCCTTGAGGTGAAGGAAGTCATTTTCGAAAAATACCTTTCTTGGTCGAATTTTGCGAAAATTTTATTCATGTAATTTAAAAAAAAAATGCATGATAAATTACCCATGATTTTACCCGTGACCCTCTGCTCGGAAGGTTATGCATATAGGCTCCAAATGACCCCAATATGATAAACTACAAATTCACGGAGTGTCAGCTCTCAATTTTTTGTCATTCTGGAGATTGCGCAGAAAGTTTGGTGGGGGGGGGGGTGTCGAATGTCCCTCCCGCAGGCCTGGTAGGGTTAAACAAGGAATTGTTTGCATGAAATAGTCCAAGATATATAGAAAACATGCAAATTTGACCCCGTCTTTGGAAGACCCACGGAATATGCCGTTAAAAGAATACAAGTAGTGGCCTAGTTACCCCAATGAATGGCAGCTTCCACACCTTGATAGAACAATTACATATCGCGACTTGCGTTCATAGAAACAGAAGAACGTGTTATTTCTCGTTTTGACTTATTGTAACGTATGCTCGCCAATATGTTGTATTCTTCATTGTAGTGAACAAGCTCCCACCGGACAAGCAAAGAGGCGAAAAATCACGAGGAAAAGCCCTTAGGTGTGATGCAGTCTTACCTGGCTATTTTTTAGCACAAATTTCAAGATTTTCTGTTAAAATTATCTTGTTTTTTCATTTCATTTTCATCCTCACTCACCTCCTGGGTAGGAGGGAGTGATAGAGAGAGGGGGGCTTAGCGCGTTATTGACCTACTTACAACCGGTGACGTCAACAGGTCACTTTCGTCTGACCTTTGTGAGGTCACTCTCGGTTCCGGTCACGTGATCGGAAGTGCGCAATAGTGGAAATGCGCACAATAGCGGAAATCATGCGCAGGGTTAAAGTTCACTTTATGTCACATGACCGGAATCGGTAGTGACTTCACAAAGGTCAGACGGAAATGATCTGTTGGCGCCACCTATCGGAACCAGGTCAATAACGCTGTAACTCCCCTTTCTATACTACTCTCTGGTAAACATCTTCACGTGTAAACTGGATGGAAAATCGGAAGTAGTAATCGAGGCGGACACTGGGCTCCAGGTTAGGACTTTCGTCTCCTGGAAGTCGGTGTCCCAGGACATCCAAATCCAGTCCTGAATGCCCGACGGACAATTAAATCCAGATCTTAGTGTCTTGGGACACTTACGTCTAGACGCGAGTGTCCCCCGGACACTGGATGCATCGGGCCACCGTTTCCGTCACACCGGTACTGATATGTGAGACATAAATGCTCTGTACTGATAGATGAAACATGAATACTCGGTACTGATATATGAGACATGAAAGCCCGGTACTGATATGTGAGACTTAAATGCTCTGTACTGATAGATGAAACATGAATACTCGGTACTGATATATGAGACATGCAAGCCCGGTACTGATATGTGAGACATAAATGCTCTGTACTGATAGATGAACCATGAATACTCGGTACTGATATATGAGACATGAAAGCCCGGTACTGATATGTGAGACATAAATGCTCTGTACTGATAGATGAAACATGAATATTCAGGAACTGATATATGAGATATGAACACTCGGTAATGATATATGACACATGAACTCCCGGTACTGATAAATGAGACATGAATGTCCGGTACTGAGTTTTTGCGGCATGAATGCTCGATACAGATATATGAGACATGAATGTCCAAGTACTGATATATGAGACATGAATGTTCGGTATTGATATATGAGACCATGATGAATGTTCGGTACTGCTGTTTGAGATATGAATGTTCGGTAATGATGTATGAGATATGGATGTTCGGTACTGAAGTATTGAGACATGAATCCTCGATACTGAGTTTATGTGACATGAATGCTCGTTACTGATATATGAGACATGAATGCTCGGTATACTGAGTTTCATATATATCCAAATTATGCCATTTTAGCAAGATTTTGAGGACGAGGACGTCATGTCTTCTCAAGACAAAGCCCTTCGATAGATATTTAAACATTTCAATAAGTTGTTCGTATTACGAGATCGAGGCCATGTGCTCGACGTCAATAAACATATACAGAAAAGGTCGGTCCTTGCAGAATGTTTGAAGATGCTTAGACCACGAATATCCGAGACGACAATAGTTCGTGTTTATAACGTAGGAATATTTCGATTTTTTGTAATGCGAACTCTCAATTATACGAACAAAACTGTTTTGAATTGAACTCGCAGGTATAAAAACCAAATCCTGATTCTCGAGCTGAGGTCGCAGATTCCAATCTGTATATGTGCATTACACGTTAACCTGGTTCAGCCCACTTCCTCTACCAAACATCTGAGTAAATATCCAAGTGCCAATAAACACGACAACATTCCCGTTTTGATCCAAATATTGATCCCTTGCAGTTTTTTGTCATCGCCATTAGTTGGTCTTGTCAAAGCGAACCATGCCTAGAGTTTCTCGAAATGTTTGATTTGAGTACATGCCCAGAGCTGTTCTTTCTACTTATGCAACAATCGAACATGCTCGCAAATTTGGATCAATATGTAAAGGGAGTAATGCAATTTAATGAAGGATTTGTTATCAGCCTTCAAGCTATCCTGGTATAATTGAGAAGCGATTAAATCTAATTGCACGAGGAAACCGATTTTCGAGAAAAAATATAATGGACAGATGCGTGGCTCAGCGAGAACTGGAGTACATACATATTCACAAATGTCCCCAAGTGTTGAACAGGAATCTTTCTTTTTCTCTTTTTTTCTGAATCCTAAATTAAGACATTACACATCATTTACACTTGCAATGAGTAACAGCTGTCCAACATGGGATATGCGCTATCGATGGGGCAAAGAAAATGACCTTAGCCCTTCTAAGACCTTAACTCTTCCCACCCTACATCAAACGGGCTATACAATATCTCCGCCCTGACAAAAAAAAAATAAGAGCCGACATCCCGTGAATTTTAGCTTAATCCTCCGAGAGAGGATCACGGAAAATTCAAAATGGCGGCGACAGGTTATGCCAAAAATGCCAGCACTGGTAGGGTTAACGGCGTTTTCCGAGGACCGAGTTATATGCAAAGCAAAACTTTACATCTCACATCATCTCACTTCTGAATTAAATTATTTTAGTTCGTGACTTCTAGTTTGTATCTTAAAATAGGTTTGAGGAGGAAGAATCACCACCTCCATCAAGAATGGAAGGGGTCGTGGGTTCGAGTCCTGCAGATTGTCCCTCACAAAACGTATTGCACATTTGGAAACGCAAATCTGAAAAAAGAATTTGACGACCGGTAAGTGTCGTTGTATTGGAAATTGAAAGCTTCTTCTCTATTCCGATAAACTGACATATGCCTGTGCGAATTGACTCATTCAACACGTATGCGCCATGACAATGTAAACAATCTGATAATGGAAACGATCCTGTATTTAGAATCATTAAAAATGTCGTTCGGTATATATCTTCAATTCTCGCCACATATTTTCTCAATGCTCCGATTTTTTTGATTTTTCTGCAATGCATATCTTACAAAGCGTGGATAATAAGCTTCGTGCTGTTGCGGGTATATTAGCGAAGGCACGCAACAAATGGATACGGTAAGCAACGTAGCAACACTGAAAAACGAGGTGTTCAATTATTGAACGCCTAAATTGTAACATTTATTGAACACCTAATTGTGTTCAAGAAGCGCGTGAGTGAATGAATATGACCTAACAACTATATTTTCAGACATATCACGACGTTTGGGTCCTATTCCTTTTCATACCTGGGAACCCCACGCGTAGGGTCCTATTCCTTTTTACATCCGGGAACCTCATGCACTGTGGGGTCCTATTCCTTCTCGCACCCGGGAACCCTATACGCTGCCCCAGTTAGTGGCCTCGTAGGACGAGCTGTCTGAGGTGCTGAGGCCTATTCTTATCATGACCTGGGGTGTGCACAACGACATCCCAGGTCAACCCCGGAAGCCCCACGGGGCCAATCCAAATTGGTAACTTCCATGTTCAATTTTGAACATCAGCATTCAAACCATTAATACAGATATTCAAATGCAGAACGCATTATGAACACGTGTGTTCATTATTTTAACACATGCATTCAAAGTTTGAACAATAGCATTCTAAACTCGGACAACTTTATCACGCGTATTCAATCTTGAACACTCTCAGAACACGTCGGCGTCCAATTTATTTAAAGCGTAGGAAGTTTAACGACTATAACCAATTTGTATTTGATGAGCCTAATGGTCGCAGACTGTCTGTGATCGACGGTTGCCTAAGGAATGTCGGCTCTGACGCTTACAATATACATACACTGTGATGACTAATCGCTGTGGATATACAGCCTATATAACAGACACGATCTAGCATCACGCATCATTCATTATTTGAGAAGGATAAGCTCATAAACTTAGTCCTGTATTTGTTATTTGTCATCGGACTGTACACGTGCGATGTTGCCTCAAAGAGATTTTCTTTTTTATTGGTGTTGGTTCATTGAAAAGAACGCGTCATCCTTAAAAGATATATGCCGTATATAAGAGAATAACTCATCGGCTATGTCTCATCTTTGGACAATCTGGGGCCATGCTTGTTTTCTCCTGGAAAACTTCCAGTCGATATTACGCCGACTTTATAATAGCGTTATCGCATAAAACCGGGAGAATTGGGAGTCGATCAAGACGATACACGTTGTACCTCTTCGCCAAAACTTTAATAGTATGATAAAAGTCGACACCCGTGATTGTTTAAGTATCAATTAATCCTTCCAAACACTAGAAATAATTTTAGTATGGTGTGAAACGTTCATAAATGCAGGAAGAATTCAACGTCGATGTCTGAAACATGGCACGTTCATAAAATGCGGTCAAATAATGTATTTTATCGGGATAAATATAATACATCGTTGAACAGTTTTCCCATTGTGCAATGCGCACTGAGAGTAACTATAGCTCATCCTAGCTATGGCTCTTCGTGCTTTTCAGAAGAAATCTTCAGGTGTTTATTACCCTTTTATTCTTCTTGAGCTGTTTGGAAGGCTTGTATAAATGGACAGCAGTCCAAAGTGCCCACTTTCAATAGAAGTGTCCCGTTGATCTCGTTAAACAAGGGAGACAACTTGTCGTGTACCAGTCTTCGCGCAGGCGCCCTTTGAAGCTGTCGATACATGTACTGGACAGAAATGGTGATTGTTGCGACAATATCATCATCGAATATTCACATTTCATTCAGTCGGCTTCAATATGCTTCACGAGAAAAAAAATCACGCGTTCCTGATCTCTTGAATTTTGCACGCACATGTAAAATTATAAAATGTCTAAATAAAACTAACTTCCGTTCCGCCCAGTCCAGCGGTTTTCGCAATCTTTACGAGATTGAAGCTTTGTTCTTGGCAAAATATTGTTCACTTTCCTCTGGAAAAAAGGATATATAAATACCAATGTGCATTTAACGACCGCCCATGTGTTTGCATGATGCTTTCAGAACATATGTTTTTTTCCATTCTCTTTCCCCTTCACGGATAGTTTCTTTTCACGTGTAACGGCTTCCGGCATGCAGCTGCAATTCCCGACTACTTCCCCCTGGTTCCTCTTGCGCTCCGGCGTGCATCACCCACTCTCTCCACGGCGTTCCTTGTTTACCTGTTTGTTTTTGCATTATCTGTGTAATGCTGTTATATCGATCATCGACATAGCTCGGTTTATATGTTTGCGTTATGGATATATGGCTATTGTTTCGGGGATTGCTTCTTTTATACCGGACACAGGTTACAACGTGAAATATTGAGCGCTCTGAAGACAAAGAATGGTTGTTTTTGTTCATTTCCTTGTCAATATTTGTAATACTGTTGAACTTCACTTAATGGTTTCATAGATACTATAGGATACCGCGGTGAAGATCTCTGCAAACTGCTCTCCGGATCAATGTATCTGTATATAATTTCCCACATCATCGATCAACTGTGTAAACTTGGTCCTGATATTATTGTCAAGACCCAAATGTCAGTTTTGAATAGAAAGGTTAATTTTTTTTACTAATCCATCAGGTATACATAATCATATAGGGTAATTAAACCAATCAAATCAGGATCAAACTCAACCTCCGAACAGGGTTGTCTCCCATTATGCTAGACAGGAACCTCCTGCCGGAATTCAATTATTCATATAACCCAGAACTAAAACATCATCTCACATTTAGTGAACCAGTCTTCTTTATCAAACATGCTCGATATAATGGTATTTGATTCCACCCTTCTATAGATGTGTGTGATCTTTGGATTTCGATTAAAAACAGTGTTCAATTTTTCTTTCAAAAATAAATTCAGTTGGCAAGGTGAACTGTTTTTCGATAACTAATTATGGACTCGTTTAGGCCTACTGCTGTTTGCAAAAGATGATTAGCTAGGCTGTGGTGAATTAGGCCCAATATTGTTGCCTGATTCAGGAATAATTAGCAAAACACTTCAGGAAATCTCATTCGCTCTCCGCGCAGTCATATGTCAGAATAGCCCTGCGAGGAGAGTGCCAAAAGACGTTTTCGTGCCCAAGATGGCTGACATATGGCAAATATACGACCCGTAAGGCCGTAGCTCTGTATGGAAATTGGATCAAACTATGATAAGTTTAACGCAAAGCTATATTGTATGAATAACAACTTCTTTTATTGCTCTGAAAACAAACATTGCATGAACTGGTCCGCTGAGGTTAGCGCCTTTCTTCGGCGATACATTTACTGATATTTACCTATATTGTAACATAGAATCATGGCGTGAAGAATCTTTGGCGATTGAAAATTCGATGAACAATTTCAAGCACATATTCGCCAAGAAGTTTAATATGTAATTTTCTTAAAATGCCTTAATAGTTTTCTGGGTCAATCCTAAATCAGAAAATCTGATAAAAATGGGATCACCAGACAGTAGGATGACGATATGGCCAACCATGATCATAAATAAAAAATTACATGATTTCGCTAAGTCAGTTTGCCAGCGTTCCTCCGTTACGGTCGAATTGCCATGGAATTTGGAGATCACATTACAATTTCATAATCAGTAACTTTTTTTCTACTCCTTTAGTTAGAAACATGCGCAACAGATATAAAACTGGAATCGCCTCATAATATAATTGAGATAAAGATAAAAGACATTCTGACAGACAGATAGACATCCCGACAAACATGTAACCTCTTTGAAAATTCATCTCATATTTCTTCAGCATTTTCGAATGTTAGATGACGAGAGTAAAATTTGGAGGAAAATTAGACTTTTACTTCTCATTAAATTGTACATAAGGTTCCTATATACACTGTGGACATTTGCTGTAACAGTGAGCATACTGATCGATTCAGAGGTTTTTATGTATACATATACGTACGATCTAACCCTCGCTGCATCCACTGATAGACATGTTAGGTTGCATGTGATGGTTTGACAGCGAAGCATGTTAGTCCAGTATACAGACCAGGATACAAATGTCCATTAGGGTAACGTGATCTTCTCATTATTCAGTCTGATGACAACCATGCAACAGACGATATCCTCCGTCTTTCATCTGTTGTCAGACGGAATGACTAGAGGACCACGTTACCATTGTCGTTCCCTTTTAAACCTGTCAGCACCGTCTCTTGAACAATACCGGATTTCAATTGAACTGACATAGAACGGAAAATAAAAGGGCTTGTTTTCCTGAACCAAATGTACATTCCCAGAGAAACGGTCAGAGCAAAGATAACCTTATTTGTCTCATTAATTAAGGGATTCTACAAACGTATAATGATCAATGGCAGCATCCCTTTGTGCGTTTGTCTGCAGACACGGAATGGTCCATGTTTCCTTGTACATTATCAGAGGTTCTTGTGGACAAAGACGCTGAAGATGACGCATTGTCACGGGTGGCCAATAATGAGTGTATCCCATTGTGTTTCACGAGATCATGGCACTAGTATCGTCTTCAGCCATTAGGATGCTTCAACGTACAGATTTGGTGCCATATTGCATCGGTAGGCTACAGATACATATCCTATCGTCACAGGCTCACTATATCAACTCCTGAAGTTTAAAATGCATTGGCCATGCTGTCGTGGTGCATTATGTCTCTAAGGCGCAAGGCATTTCTTTTGAAAATATTCTTTATTCTTTATATTACCCTTACCAGGCTAAGCCGTGAGTAGGGCGGGGGAGAAATTATTGCCCATCTACCAAACTTTCTACCCAAATGGCGACCAGGTGGGGTACCAGAAAAGTGACGTTTTCGTCATTTTTCTTAAAAATTCCCACTTTTCTGAGAGGAAAGTAGTATCGAAAGGTCCGATTAAGTTCCGTTGGCCTTTGTTCACTCGAGGTCAAGGCCGCTATAGTTCCGGCAAAGGTCATTGAGTGCACTTCCGGTCACTTGACTGAAAGTGACCCCGACGGGATATATTCCTCCGCGGTGATGCGGTCAATTACGGCGGTGATGCGGTCACGTCCGGGGAGACGCCTCCGCGGACAGAAAGTATTCCCATGTCAACGAGACTTCAAATACGCGGGTTGTCGCTTCGGCTGATTCTCCGGGAATGTCCGGCAATCTTCCGCAATGTCCGGGACTCTTCGACAATGTTCGATAGTCTTCGGCAATGTCTGGTCATCTCCGGATATGTCCGGTAGATAATCGATGTCAAGGGTCCCGGGTATAGCTTCTAGGTTATAAGCCCCATACATAGCCATACAGTGGGAGAAGGGGAATGCCCCTGGTCCCAACGGGAGTCGAACCCGGGCTGCGCGCTCCAGAAGCGTGGCACGTTATCCAGTACACCACGAGTCAGCCCATACTAGGCAAGATTGAAAATACCCTCATATACCTACCAGAGGGCCGATCTTTATACGGCTATGGTGTAGGCCCAATTGGCAATCCACGCATGGACATTTGCGGTATGGAAGTATTGGAGTGGTCATTTCCCATTTTTCTTGTGGATTTTACTGTGGAGTGTGGCATCTTGTTTTTTTTTTCATCTCACGATGTAGAACACGATGAGAGGGGTATCGAGGCCACGCGTTGAATTATTTTGAAAAGTTCGCATTGCGCATGCGTGATACATAGACAAGCCCGTAGGAGACGTTTTGGAGCCTGGGTGGGCCCATAGTGGACCGATGGGATCGAGTGAGGTGTCAAGTGAAGCACTCGTGAGGGAGCATCCGAATGGATGGGTGTGACATGGAGCTGACGTCATTCCACGCATGCGCAGTAAAACGGAGGCGTGGGAATGGACGTTTTGGGGTCGAGGTGGGCCAGTATTGGTCCAAATGGGTCGTGGGAGGTGTCAAAGTGAAGCGCTCCTCCAGGGCGATCAAGTCATGGTTTGGTGCATCTAAAATTAGGTTTGGGTTTGAACATATAAAATCCGAAACACGGACTTTACCCCTAAAATAGGGGAAACTCTTATCAACCAGGTCTAGAGGGGCTAATGTTGCTTCCCAGCGGATCGGGGCCTGCCGAGAGAGGCAGGGTGTGTTAGTGGGTGTATGTAAAATTAGGATTGGTTTTGAACATATAAAAAAGCGGAACACGGACATTACACCTAAACCATGGGGAATCATCCAGTCAAATGGGTATGGGGGCATCTGCAGGGTTGCATGTAAAATTAGGATTTTCCCAAAAGAATTTCCGAAATCATAAAAAGCGGAACACAGACTTTACACCTAAACCATGGGAAATCATGGATGTTTTTGGGTCCACTATCGGCACGAATGGGGCGTGGGAGGTATCAGTATGAATCTCTCGTGGGGGAGCGTCCAACTGCATGGGTGTGGGGTGGGAATAGCATCTATCTGCGCATGCGCAATAGAAAAGGGGTATTGGAATGGGCGTTTTGGGTTCTAGGTGGGCCCATAGCGGTCTTATTGGGTCATATGGGGTGTCATTGAGAAGCATTCGTGGAAGTCCATCCGACTGGGCTAGTATGTCGTCCGTTTTCAACATTCTGTGCATGCGCAGAAAGGGAATTGTGAGAAAAGGCCATTGGAAGGGGCGTTTTGGGGTCGAGGTGGACCCATATTGGTCAGAATGGATCGTGGGAGGTATCAGTGTGAAGCTCTCGATGGGGAGCGTCCAGCTGAATAGGTGTGGGGTGGGAATAGCGTCGGTTTGCGCATGAGCAGGGCATTGGAATGGATGTTTTGGGGTCGAGATGACCCATAGTGGTCCGACTGGTCCGGTGGAGGCCTTATTTTGAAGTTCTGTTGGGGTAGCGTCGGATTGGACTGGTGTCTAGTCCGGTTTCATCATTCTGCGCATGCGCAGTCTGGTCGTAGTATAGAAAGCAGGCCTTTTAGGGGCGCGTGGGTGTCTGTTGAATGATTGATGGATCAAATGATGGATGGATCATTCTTGGTCCGAATGGAACATGTGAGGTGTCAAAGTGCAAGGTGAAGACCACGACTTGAGGGTTGTCCACGTCATCAGTAGTAGTAGTAGCCAAGGTGGGCATTTTGGGGGTGTGAAAGAAGGTGTTTGGGGTAGAGATGGGCCATCCGTGGTTCAAATGGGCCGTGTGGGGTGTCATCTTGTAGCTCTGTGCATGTAGACGAGAATGGTATGGTTTTTATTGGAAGTCGTATTGTGCTACGCATGCGCAGTTGGTCAGTAGTAACGAAAGATGTCCGTTAGGGCGTGCGTGGGAGTGTGTTTGAGTGATTGAGAGACCACTATTGATCCGATTGGGTCGTGGGAGGTGTTATCGTGAAGCACTTGTAGACTCAGACTGGACGGGTGTGTCGTGGAAGTAAGGCTATGGCCCGCATACGCAGACAGAGAATTTTGGGAAAAGGGCAATGGAAGGGACGTTATGGGGTCGAGATGGACCAATATTGATCTGAATGGGTCGCGGCAGGTGTCAGTTTGAAGCCCTCGTGTCTCTGACTGGAGGAGTTGTTCCGTGGAAATGACGTGATTCTGCATATGCGCAGTCGTGGAGTAGTAGAAAAGGGACAATTTCGGGAGTGCGCAAGGGCACTATATCACATCTGAGGGTATATATTTCATCCAAGTATAGTGAATAGCGGTTGTCGTGAATAACACATAAGTTCAGCAATGTTCATATAGTTTTTTGTCCCTAATGTTACATCATACCCAGGCTGGGGGAGCCGCCCTGGGTATGTTTGTTATGTTCACAGAAAAACAAGTTGAAATATCAAACGCCATGTTTTGTTATTAGGTACAAGGTGCATTGTGTTTAAGCGCTCAAGTCAACGATCAGCATGTGGACATATAGAGTATATACGGCATGTTATGGTATTCATCAGTGCCTGTCGGGGGTGAATCCGTTCATCCGAGGGGTTGGTCGATCAGTTTAGTCACGAAGAACGTGACATTGGTGACCCTTCCGCCATCCATTGGGTGTTGGGGCGTTGGCGTTGCGCCCATTTCAAGGGATCCACGGTCTCCAGTGACGCACGATTAGTAATGGTGAAAGGATGGTCGTACACTTGGTTGTACTGGAATAGAAATAGTGCAGTTGATCCGTCATGTTATGGCATAAGATGTACCCGAAAGCAACATTTAATTTGACACCGGTAGTATAGCTGTCACTCACTGGATGATCTTCGGGTAAGAGATCGATGGACACATTTATGAGGTCGTCCGGGAAGTGTACTTTGCCCTCCACGTCGCACAAAATATGGCCCGAGGTCTTGTCGTCGGAATCTGACTGTTGAATTAGGGCGACATCATCATCGGTCCTTGTGCGATGGGTGGGAGTTCCCACTGTATCGATTCTGGTGCTTACGGACTCCTCCACCTGAAAACGTGGCTAGAGAAACAGGGTGTCGTGGGCCTTGGTGTCGCAGCAGCTGACTGGGCAGTTTGAAAACCCGACCACATTCCTGGCATGGATGCTTGGGTGGCCGATGGAGTGAACGTTCATGGCGCTGTAAATGATCCGGGCGCTGAAACGACTGTGTACATATCGTACAGCTATACCAGGCGGTTCCGTCATGCTTAGTAGCCTTACGACGGCGCAAGTCGTGCAGACGAGTGAGTGATTCCGTGCACGTAGTACAAGTGAACATCTTGTTGGTTGACAGAGTGTCTGATGAACGGCCGGGTCGCTTCCCTTTTATAGCACGCTAGCTGGTGATCTATTTTTAGCACACTCAGTTCAACTACCCCCAAGTCGAGGACCGAGATGTACTGGTGCACGACTGAGCCGCATTGCGCGCGCGTGTGTGTGTGTGTATGTGCGTTTACGAAAGGTGTATAGCGGGGACATTTATATGAATACACACCTTAGTACTGGGGACACACCTCCAACCGGGGACGTCCCCGGTGTGACAAAGACTGGGAAACTGTTTTGCTGCCCGTTTGATGATCTTGTATACAACACCATGGCAAAAAAAGAAGAATAACATATATGTCCCCATTTTGACTGAAGAAAACTCAAACGGGTGAGTTTGAAAGGGAAAAAGGGTGTTTGCCTGGTCCCCACTTTGCCGGGATGTTTCATGTGAAAATACGGGTTTGGTTATTTCAGGTGATGTGCAAACTTGAACTGGAATGAACGTGTCGTGGAAATCCCGAGGCTGTCCGCAACACAAACCAGCAACAGGTTTCTTGAATAGCCAAAAAATAAAGATGTCCCCACTTCTTCGAAAATAAACTGCTAGTATGTGTTAAAATAGATATACAAATCGGTCACCGGAGTCCAGACAGAGGTTTGAATGGAGAAATTTCAGACTGAGAATTGGTCGCCCGGTATGGTATTCTGTCCGATCAAGTGGTCAGAAATATGAAAAGTCGTTGTAGGTGAAACAAAATGGTTATCCATTTGTATTTGCATTTGGAAGTTAAAGACAATTAGTTATAAAATAACTCCTTAGAACTACAACGTAAGGAACTAAACATTGTTGGTACAACGGCACGGTCTTTCCTTGACGGCCCGCAAATGTATTTTTCGTTGTAAATTAACTTCATGTCGTATTACATATGCGATGTCCATATAATGATAATTGAACACCCTCCTTTTAATTGACAGATATACATAATGCATCAAGTTCTTGCAGAGGGATCATCAGGGTTCGCAGCTGCTTTCATCAAGAACGACGTTCATTTAATTGCAAGGTGACTCGTTTGGTACAGTTGAAAATGAACTGAAAGCTTTAATTGGTGTGTCGGGTTACATACAGGTCTTCACGCCTTGTCAATGCAGAGCCGCTTAATACTTGTTTAAAACTGATCTTTCGCTATACAATTAGACGGATGAAATCAATTACTACTGACATTTCACCAATATCGCGAGCGTTTAAACTGACGAGTAATGGCAAACAGCATACACGAAGTGGGGATAATGTTTTTTGTTATATCTTCAAAACAATTATAATCTGGAGATTTCACAAATAAACACTTATATATATATATTCCCTCAATCAAAGTTGAATACCTGTACCAGAAACTCCAGCGTAGTATGTACAAATCGCTTGAAACAACCAAGAAATTCAGTCGTCGGTCGGTTCACTCACGTATTCTGGCGCGCAATTTTAGTTGGCCGGGTGTTGTTCTTAAATTACAAAACAAATCTTTACCTTCTTTGTGCAAATCGATTCGTATTTCATCTCGGAACAGTACGCATAAACTGCGAAAGCAAATATCCACTCGTTTTGGGCACTTTTATCCTGGACACCTAATGCCATCCCTGCCGAGCTTGCTTGAAAAATAGCTATATTCATACGCGCCGTCAGAACAACAGGCGCGCGAACTCCCGGCACAGTTATTCCCCTTGTTTGTTCTAAAATACCAGTATCGTCGGGCGTCTGTCTACGCTATATTATTTTATTCTAACAGCTTTCTCGTAACGTTTCATCAATATATGCTAGCTATACCAATTATATATAAATACTGTATCAAATTATTAAATTTGAACTGTGTATTTCTGTGTATGTGTGTTGTCGTGTGTGTGTGTTTGTGTTCGAGTCCAACCGTGCACATTACGTTTTCTCCGAAAACTTTCTCTCATCGCAACAATATGCTCAGACATATTCAATATAAACACAACCAAGAGACATCAATAACAACAGGCACATTGCGTATTACACATTTTATTATCCCCTTCATCACGACACACCCAAGCTGGGGGAGTCACTATGGGTATGTTTACAACTCTCGTATGCTCCTTGCCCGTGTATCAGACGCACTGTTGGCTGCTCTTGTCCAATCCTTTTTGCATTTGGTGTCCATGTCTGCCTTCCTATTTATCCACACAATAAAAATTGAAATATCAAACACCATCTTTTTTTTAATTCCAAGCACCGTAATGTTAGGCACAAGTGTTTGCAGAACAGACTTGAACGATCAGAATGTGGACATATAGAGAATATGCGACATAATACGTTATCCGTCAGTGCATGCCATGGGTGAATGCGTTCATTCGTTGAGGTGGTCGATCAGTTTAGCCACGAAAAGCGTGACATTGGCCACCCTATCCACCTGCCAAGTTTCGTTGGGGCGTTGTTGACAGACCCGTTTGATTTCGCACGCATGCGCACGCACCTGGTGGTACACCCGAGCCCCGGTGTGCCCTATGCCCTACGTGCCATAGGGTACAGTGTGTACCGCCAGATGCGTGCACATGCGTGCGGTGACATCACTTTCGGGAATGACGTTACTCCCGACGATGTACATAGGTGAGCGCACATGCATGCGGTGACGTCACGTCACTTCTCTTTCCTATGGGCTAATGTATAAGGGTACACATGTCTTGATTGCGCACTCGAGCATAGGCTGTACAGGCAGGCGATGCTTTCATTGATCCAGAGAACAATGTAGGCGAGTTTTTGCAGGGTGCGGGCTTATAAAAGTGGCAGTATATCGGATTTTTCAGCATTCCCTGATACGCAGACGACATGTTCTCTTGCACGACTGGCCTGAAGCATTATACTCGTTCTGAAGATCTGCGATCTGCGAGTCCTCTATCCACAACGGCGCACGGTATACTTGCATAACCTGTTCACGGCCATTTAATCAGAAGGATACTTTACGGTGATGCGACCATGAACAGCCCTATACCCACGGTCGAGGACGGCCTGGATATTCAGCTGAACCCCAGCGATAATGTTCCGAGTCATAGGCCTGACGACATCGAACATTTTCAGGAAGATCTAATGGATGTCCACAGCGATCTCTTACCGAACACCTATCCATCAGTGACATCTACCAGTGCCACTGGCCCAGGATCCGACGATGTTTCCACCGTCATCGGCCGCTGCTAGACATCTATAATTTCCGACTGATCGACCTCACCTCTCTGCACAGATAAGTGAGTGCCATCTTCAAGGACCAAACTACGGCCTTCAAGAGAAATCTCGCTTTTGGCTATGTGCTGCGATATAAAGAGACAGAGAAACTCCGGTATTTCTATTTCAGTGCCAACATCAGGTTATTTGACTAGCCGTTCGCCATCACCAATCGGAGTTCACTGGAGTAGATGCTAGAGCAACTGCAGACCGTGGATCCCTAGAACGAGTCTGTCAACAACGCCCCAACGAAACTTGGCAGGTGACCAATCTCACGTTTTTCGTGGCTAAAGTGATCGACCACCCCATCGAATGGACGCATTCACACATGACATGCACTGACGGATACCGTAATATGTCCCATATTCTCTATATTTCCACATGCTGATCGTTCAATTCTGCTCTGTAAACACTTGTGTCTAATGATATTACGGTGATTGGAATAAAAAAACATGGTGTTTGATATTTCAATTGTTATTTTGTGGATAAGTAGGAAGGCTGACATGGACACCAAATGCAAAAAGATTGGACAAGAGTAACCAACAATGCGTCTGATACACGGACAAGAGCATACGAGAGTTGTAAACATACCCATAGTGCATGGCTCCGCCAGCTTGGGTGTGTTGTGATGAAGGGGAAAAATAAAATGTGTACACACACGCGCGCAATGCGGCTCAGTCGTACACCAGTACATCTCGGTCCTCGACTTGGGGGTAGTTGAACTGAGTGTGCTGAAAATAGATCCCCAGCTAGCGTGCTATAAAAGAGTAGCGGCCCGGCCGTTTCATAAGATACTCTGTCAACCACCAAGATGTTCACTTGTATTACGTCCTCAAAATCATTCACTCGTCTGCACGACTTGTGCTGCCATGAGGCTACCAAGCACGACAGAACCGCCCGGTATAGCTGTACGATATGTACACAGTCGCTTCAGCGCCCGGGCCATTCACAACGCCATGAACGTTCACTCCTTGGGCCACCCGATCATCCATGCGAGTAATGTGGTTGGATTTTCAAACTGTCCAGTCAGTTGCTGCGACACCAACGCACACGACACCCTGTTCCGCAGCCACGTTTGCAGGTAGAGGAGCTGTAAGCACCAGTATCGAGACAGCGGGAACTCTCACCCATCGCAAGAGGGCCAATGATGATGTTGCCATAATTCAAGTTAGATTCGGACAACAAGACCTTGGGCCAGATTTTGTACGACGTGGAAGATCATCCAGTGAGTGACATCTACCGGCGCCATTGGGTGATGATCCGCCGAGGTTTTCGCCCTCATCGCCTTATTCAAGATATCTACAATTTCCGACTGACCGACCTCGCCCGTCTACGCAGCTACATGGAAGCTATCTTCAATTACCAAACTACGGCCTTCAAATTAAATGTCGCTTTCGGGTACATCTTATGTCATAAGATGACGGATCAACTGCACTCTTTCTATTCCAGTGCCAACAACCAAGTAGAATGTAAAAGGGGGGTTCTGAGCCAGGGAAGCCGGGGAAGCCGATGACGTCGTAATGGCGATATCTCGGAAACTAAGACGGATAGAGACTCGCGGCTTACGGCGTCGTATTCCTCTCGTATAGATGCGCGATAAAGGTCCTATACAATTTTATCGCCCGACGGTAACTTTCGCCGCAATTCGACGATAATCGGTGTCACGTGATTCGGCGATTTCTCGCGAAATAAGCGACATACGCGCACGCTGTTTGCGGCGTTGTATTCCTCGTGTAGGGGTCTACCGTAAAGCTCCTATACGAATTTATCGTATCTCCGTAAGTTTCGCCTCTATTCGGCGTCGAAATACGCTCCGTTTACTTACTTAACCGGACATGGAATGCGTCCACGCGAAAATTAGGTCGACCGTCACATGGTCAACTGATAAAATGACCAATGCGTATATAAAGGTTTCTCATGCGCTGTTTCTACGACTGTCGCACCTGTAAAAGCCAATATGTATCGACTAATGAGTAATCTATACGTTCAAGTGAGGGCTGAAGGAAATTCTCCTCAAGTAACATTTCAACGTCTACGACATAATGGGCATATTGTAAAACCTTATGGTGTTGCCATACGACTGACGAGAGATGGGTGGTTTTCATTCAAACAATTCCTGCCTAGAGTGGATAGAATGATTCAGGTTAAAGAACGGTTGAAACTCCATTCAAGCTACAAGATAATATATATATTAGCACTGCAGCATTCGAAGGGGAATGGTGCGTCCACATAAGAGAGTGGTTCCTAAAATCACCACCCACCGAGTTATCATTATTATCAAGCGGACGATATATATGCAAGTCCAAACACGCTTTAATCATGATCAGGACGTGTATGACACCACTCTCAATGCGACCTAAGCAGTCAAGCGAATTACGAAGGTATGTAAGGTATAGCGAGTGTTACAAGGATACACTTCGTCACGCACGAGTGGTTGTAGCCCGAGGGCAACTGCAGCGTAATTTAATATATACTTCGTCACGCACGATTGGTCGGTTCACTGAGACGGCTGTTTTCCCAGTAAACTTCAATAAGATATACTCGACAAATAGACAGAATCCGTAATTATACGCCTAAAGCCTAGAAATTTCGTTTCAGACCAAAACAATTTTTCGTTTTTTTTTTGTTTTTTTTTTTGTTTGGTTTTTTTTTTTGGACTTTGCCGATTTTCGTCGAATTTTCCATAAATTACCCATGGCGATATCTCGGGAACTAAGAATGATAGAGACTCGCGGCTTACGGTATCGTATTCCTCTCGTATAGATGCGCAATAAAGGTCCTATACAATGTTATCGCCCGACGGTAACTTTCGCCGCAATTAGACGATAATCGGTGTCACGTGATTCTACCATTTCTCGAGAAATTAGCGACATACGCGCACGCCGTTTGCGACGTTGTATTCCTCGTGTCGAGGTCTACCGTAAAGCTCCTATACGGATTTATCGTATCTCCGTAACTTTCCCCGCTATTCGGGTGCGCATGCGTGGTGGTGGTGGTGGTGGTGGTGGTGGTGTACTGGATCCACACACACACTTGGAGCGATAATATGCTCTTTCTTGCACCCGGAGAATGTAAAATGTGTATGTTTTATGGGAAAATAAGACGATTTGTCAACCATAGTGTTCCGGCACAGGCTGCAAATTCACACACTTGGAGCCATAGTATACTCTTTCTTGCACCCGGAGAATGTAAATTTGTGTGTGGTCATAAGTAGGTCGAGACGACCTTTGCAACTAGGTTAGTAGGTCAAGTTGACGTCATATCCGTGTCAAAGGTCACTTCCGGTCACGGTACGGCCCAACAAGAGTTATCTCTCCCTACATAGCGGTCTGTTAGGTCTTACCTTAACGCCTTATCCTAACGCCCTAGCATACCAGTTTTTTTTCTTTTCTGTGCAAACCCTTGTTCTATTTATAGATCACACAGAAGTAGTAGAGAACGGGAAGTTTCGGAGGTGCAATGAAGAGCGTTTGGGGAGATGAGGGCCTTTATCCATACGGCTACCTGGTAAGTTACCATAGCGTATGTGAGAAGGAGGAGGAGGAGGAGGAGGAGGAGGAGGAATGAGGAGGAGGAGGAGGAGGAGGAGGAAGGAGGAAGGAGGAGGAAGGAGGAGGAGGAGGAGGAGGAGGAGGAAGAGTGAAGAGGAGGAGGAGGAGGAGGAGGAATTATATGACTAGTATAAAATAGAGACAAAGCAATACGAAGACTACTAAATAATCGCTTTATTCATCAACTAATAGCACTGCACAAATAATGAGAGAAAACCTCTTATGTGAAATACATCTCCATTGTCGTGGGTATCATTTCGACATCTAGTCTTCCATTCAATGTTTATGTACGAATATTTCCACTGGGAGGTTTCTAAAGGAATGCAAAAATGTCTCTCATAGAGTTATGATATAGGTATGACAACTTGAAATGTCGTAAAGAGGTGTTTGGCGAGGTTTGGCGGACACACAGTCTATACAACGGTATAAGTTTCGTCTCTAGGACGATTCTCGGGGAATTACAGGGGTCTTTATTGGGAATGGACGTTTTCGGAGCCCTCATTGTCACTCAAAGTCGATTGAAGAAGATAATTTCCAGTTTCCAGCTGCGTCTCACCCGGAGAATGTAAAATGTGTATGTTTTATGGGAAAATAAGACGATTTGTCAACCATAGTGTTCCAGCACAGGCAGCAAATTCACACACTTGGAGCCATAGTATACTCTTTCTTGCACCCGGAGAATGTAAATTTGTGTGTGGTCATAAGTAGGTCGAGACGACCTTTGCAACTAGGTTAGTAGGTCAAGTTGACGTCATATCCGTGTCAAAGGTCACTTCCGGTCACGGTACGGCCCAACAAGAGTTATCTCTCCCTACATAGCGGTCTGTTAGGTCTTACCTTAACGCCTTATCCTAACGCCCTAGCATACCAGTTTTTTCTTTTCTGTGCAAACCCTTGTTCTATTTATAGACCACATAGAAGTAGTAGAGAACGGGAAGTTTCGGAGGTGCAATGAAGAGCGTTTGGGGAGATGAGGGCCTTTATCCATACGGCTACCTGGTAAGTTACCATAGCGTATGTGAGAAGGAGGAGGAGGAGGAGGAGGAGGAGGAGTAGGAATGAGGAGGAGGATGAGGAGGAGGAGGAGGAGGAGGAGGAAGAGTGAAGAGGAGGAGGAGGAGGAGGAGGAATTATATGACTAGTATAAAATAGAAACAAAGCAATACGAAGACTACTAAATAATCGCTTTATTCATCAACTCATAGCACTGCACAAATAATGAGAGAAAACTGCTTATGTGAAATACATCTCCATTGTCGTGGGTATCATTTCGACATCTAGTCTTCCATTCAATGTTTATGTACGAATATTTCCACTGGGAGGTTTCTAAAGGAATGCAAAAATTTCTCTCATAGAGTTATGATATAGGTATGACAACTTGAAATGTCGTAAAGAGGTGTTTGACGAGGTTTAGCGGACACACAGTCTATACAACGGTATAAGTTTCGTCTCTAGGACGATTCTCGGGGAATTACAGGGGTCTTTATTGGGAATGGACGTTTTCGGAGCCCTCGTTGTCACTCAAAGTCGATTGAAGAAGATAATTTCCAGTTTCCATCTGCGTCTCTATGAAGCTTTGAAATGCCACATGCAATGTCAGCAGATTCTGGGCACGGGTAGTTGTGTTGGTATCGTCTTCGGATCCTATCTGTTTCTTATGCAGTAGAAGACATACTCGGGTCAACAATTGGATGTCATCTAAGAGCGTGATAAGATGACAACGCATGCGTTGGTACTGAGAGGCACCACCTTGAGGTGTATTGATAATAGCATCGAGTTGAACGTGGGTTCTACGTAACGCTTCCGCTAGAATATCCCCATCGTGCGGTTCAAAGTTTACATCGGTCAGCGTGGGCTCGGTAGCGTTCATGGTGAGATATAGAAGATGTTGCCGTGTGGGCTAGCCTTATAGATTCGCAGACGGGCTACCATTGGCTATAGCAGTCGAATGCGACGTTAAACCCTAATTCTCTCTCTCTCTCTCTCTCTATGAGAGACATTTTTGCATTCCTTTAGAAACCTCCCAGTGGAAATATTCGTACATAAACATTGAATGGAAGACTAGATGTCGAAATGATACCCACGACAATGGAGATGTATTTCACATAAGCAGTTTTCTCTCATTATTTGTGCAGTGCTATTAGTTGATGAATAAAGCGATTATTTAGTAGTCTTCGTATTGCTTTGTCTCTATTTTATACTAGTCATATAATTCCTCCTCCTCCTCCTCCTCCTCTTCACTCTTCCTCCTCCTCCTCCTCCTCCTCCTCCTTCCTCCTCCTTCCTCCTTCCTCCTCCTCCTCCTCCTCCTCCTCATTCCTCCTCCTCCTCCTCCTCCTCCTCCTCCTTCTCACATACGCTATGGTAACTTACCAGGTAGCCGTATGGATAAAGGCCCTCATCTCCCCAAACGCTCTTCATTGCACCTCCGAAACTCCCCGTTCTCTACTACTTCTGTGTGATCTATAAATAGAACAAGGGTTTGCACAGAAAAGAAAAACTGGTATGCTAGGGCGTTAGGATAAGGCGTTAAGGTAAGACCTAACAGACCGCTATGTAGGGAGAGATAACTCTTGTTGGGCCGTACCGTGACCGGAAGTGACCTTTGACACGGATATGACGTCAACTTGACCTACTAACCTAGTTGCAAAGGTCGTCTCGACCTACTTATGACCACACACAAATTTACATTCTCCGGGTGCAAGAAAGAGTATACTATGGCTCCAAGTGTGTGAATTTGCTGCCTGTGCTGGAACACTATGGTTGACAAATCGTCTTATTTTCCCATAAAACATACGCATTTTACATTCTCCGGGTGCAAGAAAGAGCATATTATCGCTCCAAGTGTGTGTGTGTGGATCCAGTACACTACCACCACCACCACCACCCATGCGCACCCGAATAGCGGGGAAAGTTACGGAGATACGATAAATCCGTATAGGAGCTTTACGGTAGACCTCGACACGAGGAATACAACGACGCAAACGGCGTGCGCGTATCTCGCTTATTTCTCGAGAAATGGTAGAATTACGTGACACCGATTATCGTCTAATTGCGGCGAAAGTTACCGTCGGGCGATAACATTGTATAGGACCTTTATTGCGCATCTATACGAGAGGAATACGATACCGTAAGCCTCGAGTCTCTATCATTCTTAGTTCCCGAGATATCGCCATGGGTAATTTATGGAAAATTCGACGAAAATCGGCAAAGTCCAAAAAAAAAATCAAAAAAAAAAAAAAAAACAGAAAATCGAAAAATTGTTTTGGTCTGAAACGAAATTTCTAGGCTTTAGGCGTATAATTACGGATTCTATCTATTTGTCGAGTATATCTTATTGAAGTTTACGGGGAAAACAGCCGTCTCAGTGAACCGACCAATCGTGCGTGACGAAGTATATATTAAATTACGCTGCAGTTGCCATCGGGCTACAACCACTCGTGCGTGACGAAGTGTATCCTTGTAACACTCGCTATACCTTACATACCTTCGTAATTCGCTTGACTGCTTAGGTCGCATTGAGAATGGTGTCATACACGGCCTGATCATGATTAAAGCGTGTTTGGACTTGCATATATATCGTCCGCTTGATAATAATGATAACTCGGTGGGTGGTGATTTTAGGAACCACTCTCTTATGTGGACGCACCATTCCCCTTCGAATGCTGCAGTGCTAATATATATATTATCTTGTAGCTTGAATGGAGTTTCAACCGTCTCTTTAACCTGAATCATTCTATCCACTCTAGGCAGGAATTGTTTGAATGAAAACCACCCATCTCTCGTCAGTCGTATGGCAACACAATAAGGTTTTACAATCTGCCCATTATGTCGTATACGTTGAAATGTTACTTGAGGAGAATTTCCTTCAGCCCTCACTTGAACGTATAGATTACTCATTAGTCGATACATATTGGCTTTTACAGGTGCGACAGTGGTTGAAACAGCGCATGAGAAGCCTTTATATACGCATTGGTCATTTTATCAGTTGACCATGTGACGGTCGACCTAATTTTCGCGTGGACGTATTCCGTGTCCGGTTAAGTAAGTAAACGGAGCGTTTTCCGACGCCGAATAGAGGCGAAACTTACGGGGATACGATAAATTCGTATAGGAGCTTTACGGTAGACCCCTATACGAGGAATACAACGCCGCAAACAGCGTGCGCGTATGTCGCCTATTTCGCGAGAAATCGCCGAATCACGTGACACCGATTATCGTCGAATTGCGGCGAAAGTTACCGTCGGGCGATAAAATTGTATAGGACCTTTATCGCGCATCTATACGAGAGGAATACGACGCCGTAAGCCGCGAGTCTCTATCCGTCTTAGTTTCCGAGATATCGCCATTACGACGTCATCGGCTTCCATAGCTTCCATGGCCCCGAATCGGCCTTTTACATTCTACTCTTGACAATGATTGGCGTTTAGTTCACAGGGATTAACATCTTCGCACGGCACAATATTTTGATATTTTCTAACCCCTAACAAAGTCAGACTTTTCGGCGGGAGTAAACTCTTTGATCTTTAGGGGTTACCACGCACACTGTCTGGAAATTATGCTGTATTTGGATGCTGTTTTAGGATAATGTTTATATATTAGACCACGTGCTACCGTGTGTAATTACTTTGGGCGTGATTTTGAAATTGTTTCACCAAGCTAGCCACCTGATTGGCTAACAAATGTAGTTTCAAATTCGCACGGGATTTATATAGGGCTGAATTCTGATATAATATTCCGTGATATTATATCTGAGTTTACTGAGATTGTGTTACATATTCACTTTCAAATCGGGCCGCTCATGATCGCTAAGATCTCGGTGATGTCTAGTCCCAGTTAAAAATATTTTACTCAAATTAACATGTTCATATACCGTAAACACGGTACGGTATCTCTAGTGTTATTGAAAATCGCCATCAGCTGTTCATTAAGACTTTTTTGTATTATTAATGATCTGGCTAATCACACATTTGTTTTAGCTGGAATCTTACTGGCAGTATGCCAATCGGCTGTTTCGTTCATGTTAGCAGATGCTTCATTCGGTGAAACATAAATTGTGTAATTCTGCATTTCTTCACATGCCATGTTTGAATTACGCTCATACTATTCAGCTTGTATCACTGACATCCCTTACTCTCCTTGTTCCCCCCGCTGATTCACATCGGCAAGTTCGCGCCTCTTGGCCGTAAGGGGGCGCTTTATCTGGTTACCCAATCGCCGTGCCGTAATAGCTTGGAGATAACCAGATTCTTCATACTAACCACCCCACGTGGTCGAAATTACGTCATGCCTTCATGATAGTGAGATCACGACTCTCACGTAATGTGGAAGCCATGCCAATATTTTGACAGCGACACGCCCTCTAATACCGCATCTCTCAAAGCAACTTTTCCCCGTCTTTATTAACAGTCAACTTTCAATTCAAAATCTGAAACAATTGAACGGTGTTTGTGCGTTACCATTGCAGGCAGCTTGATCTCCGTATATACTCATGACGATAAAGCGTGGTCTTACCAGTGGGATATTAACAACATTTACAGGGATTTATTTGTTAATTATTTGAAGGTATCAGTGAAAAAATGTTTGCAATCAGTTGACGAACCTTACTAGACAAAGGAGGAAATTATCCAAAAAGCTGTTCACTCTTAACTCAGAAATTAACGTAATTAGAGCTGTTTTTGCCGTCCGTTTATTGTTAGTTTTGCCGTTAACGACATATGAACGTTTGAAAAGGGAGACAACTCATATTGCTTTAATTCACAGTTGATTGTGAGCAAATAGTTCACCAGTTTCTTGCGTTTTTCCACACAGTTATCACTCATTAGATGTCATATACGCTGGGTAATTTATTACTGTTACCGAGAGACTAATCTTGGCAGCTTAGCGCCGTCATCATTTAATGGTGACTGGCCGAAAGACCTCTTACCCACTGAGAGAAAAGGTGTCGGAGGCCCGGATGTTGGTTGCCGTGATAAACAAATTAGCGGACTAAGACTCTTACGTAAGAGTGATATTCATTGGTCATTGGTGGTTGGCCTGTGCAGAGCGCCCCCTTACGGCCAAGAGGCGCGAAATATGCGATGTGAGAGTAGGGACGTCAGTGATACAAGCTGTTTATCAGCGTATGTTTGAATAAATTACGATGATAGTCTCACTAAATTCTCGGCGTGTACTGCTAGCGTTCCGCCTTGGAACCTACAAATCTACACCAGTCGGTATGAGAAACCTGTGGATCTCATCGTTGACTGCATAAGTAGTTTCAGCAAGAAATGTGTAAACTTCGAAACCCAACTTAAGTTTATCGAGTTGTAAACTTTTCAATTTCACATCACGTGGTGCTATTTTGGCCAATCGGAGAAGAGATATTGTCAACGTTTTCGGAGTGTAGATTTACGTCTGCGTATACACAGCATGCACAGAATGCTAAGTGAAGAACTGTTTTCTCTGCACTCAGGAACACGTCATATCTCGAACCCTTATAAAAAAGTACCATGGTTTTACCATGGTTTTCATGGTAATACCATGGTTTTACCATGGTTTTCATGGTAATACCATGGTATTACCATGGTAATACCATGGTACAGATGTACCATGGTGCAATGTACCATGGTTTTCATGGTAATACCATGGTACAGTTTGCACCATGGTTCAATGTACCATGGTTTTCATGGTAATACCATGGTAATACCATGGTACAGTTTGCACTATGGTTCAATGTACCATGGTTTTCATGGTAATACCATGGTACAGATTGCACCATGGTTCAATGTACCATAGTTTTCATGGTAATACCATGGTAATACCATGGTACAGTTTGCACTATGGTTCAATGTACCATGATTTTCATGGTAATACCATGGTAATACCATGGTACAGATTGCACTATGGTTCAATGTACCATGGTTTTCATGGTAATACCATGGTTCAGTGTACCATGGTTTACTCTGTTCAACTATGGTAGCATCCTGGTAATACCATGGTACAGATGTACCATGGTTCAATGTACCATGGTTAAACTTAACCTTGATCCACTATGGTAATACCATATTAATTACCTTGGTGCACAATGCATTGGCTTAACATACCATGGTTAACCATTCTGAACAATATTAATACCACGGTACATAACAAAAACCATGGTACTGTATAACATATTTAACCAAAATATTATTTCCTTGATTTTTTTGGCGTACTGTTGTCAGTGAAAAAAACAAACAAAACATGGGAAGGCTTTCAATTTACGAGAAATAAATGCATGAATGCAAAGTTATGCCTGTGAATAAAGTTGAATATCTGACAGAAAGGCTTAGAATTAAACGGTATATTTAAACAAATGATGTTTACAAAATATACTGATTGCGTTTACCTCTGGCGAATAACATCACGTGGTACGAGGCGGAAAAGAAATGTATCGATATTGGGTACTCTGAATGCTTGTCCTGGAACAAAAGACATTCTTATTTTCTTGGCTTGAATCAGTGGGACTTACAACATGTTTAATTGTCATCTCTGCATTAAGGATTATAAACAATTAAGGGAAGAGTTTCCCCGTAGTTCCCGGAAATAGGAATTAACATCTTCAACTCCGCAAAATTTGACCCTGCAGAGCTACGGCACAGGCCTTGCTTCGATGAAAAGCCACCCCACGAATAGGGAAATGTGACGCAAACTGAAACGTTTTCTAAACTTTAATACAGGAGAAATTTTATCAAAACTATTTGTCAGTTCATTAGTTGCCGAATAAATCCTACGTCGGATTTCGACTTCTCAGACAACAACAACAACAACACGTACAGTCAGGCTGACAAAAAAAAGTGACATCGTGGCCGGGAATTTTTTTATGTCTTATTTTTCCGAACAGGCTGTTTATCCACTGAATATGTCCTCTAATATTCCGACATTCAACTCTAACAAAGATTCGAATGAGATTCCCTCTTTTAATAGTCAGGCTATTGTTGCTATACTTCGTTGATTTCCGTTGTTTTTCCGAATGGTCGATCGATTCCGATCGTTTTTGTGAGATCGAAAACGAGGCTACGACAAACATGGCGGTGAAAAAGTAAATTTCTGTTTGGTCTGTTTTGTCGCGAGTTCTTCGACCTGTAATGGGACAAGTTACCCGACCATGCAGTCCTCTTGTAAAACGACAGAATGGATTACTGCTCGTGATAAAGTTGAGTGAGATTCTAGCGTTAATTTAGGGTTCCTAAATCAACAGTAAAAGGAAGTGCCCCACGCCGTCACTGAGACCAGTCCTTCACACAGATTAATGTGGAAGTTAGATCAACATCAAGGCATCACTGTGACTGGAGCGCTCTATGGCACAGCGAGGAGCACGGCAGCGAGCGATTATCCTGGCTACCCAAGCCATTGTTTAGCAGGGTACATTCGTCCCATTTGCACTCTCACAATAGCCTATCGTCCTATCAATAGAGACTGATTACGGTACTACAAACAGGATGCAGCGAGGCGTAAATTGGACCCTCCATGACGTTTGGCATTGTAAAATTGTTGATGGGCTCAATTACGATTCCAGCTGTTCCAGCCAAAGTTTTGAGATTCGGTGGTAAGTACTCTAATTAGGCATAGGAGGTGATTTTTAATAAGGACATTTACATGTCAACAAATTAAAGCACAATTAAGTTCTCCATAAATCAAGTACGATATGATATAAAACAGCATGTAGCTTGTCTTCATTGAATTTACGGAAGGGTCAAAAGTGTCCGAAATTGTGACTAGATTCTGTGAGGTTGCCATCAAATCTACACTGGTAACCTATGGCAACCTATTCCATAATTATTAACCTACTGTCATATTATTAGTGAAGATTTAGCGAAGCTAAGTAATCAAATTTCTTGAGTTGCGTTTTTCCTGAATTTGTGTTGCCATCTATATTGTTGTTTTTTTTTTGTCTTTTTTAGTTTTCCATACCACAACGCCTTGTTAACAGCATCACAAAGAACGATGCTAGAAAGATGACCAATGATTTGCTACATGGCTTATACCCAGATGAGTACCTTGCCGCTCATTCAGTGACTGGCGGAAGGAGAGCTGGTGGCTTACCAACTAAGCCACCTATGGACCGTGGCGAAATAGACCAAATTACGAGTAAGTATATCAAGGATTTCAACCTGTCACTGGTTCGCTGTTATGTGTATGTTTTTTTTTTTCATTTCTGCAGCTGTACTACTTACACCCTCAATTTGTAATGCCCATCGACAACAAGTACCGATCATGCAGTTGTAATCAGAATTTTAGTTTTGATAGCATTCCTAAAGATGAGTTCTCACGGTATGACTTCTAGTCACAAATTGTTGAAGTTGACTGTGTTGCAACATGAACATGTCATACAATTCGAGTTGCACGCAACATGTTCTATGCAGTAGAGCATGATCGACCTATTTCATGCGATTAGAATTCAGCAAAGAAGGGGATTTCTCTTTGGAATGGTTACATTGTGAGAATGGTAATGTACCTTAAATATAAACAGCAAATGATGATATTTTTTCCATGAGCCTTATTTCCAAACTCAGAAATATTAAGAACTGTGCATCCTGCGTTCATCAAATTATTTATGTTTCATGTTTTTAATTTTGCAGAAACCGTGCAGAAGTTTTTTAAAAAAAAAACTGTGGCTGAGGTGCATTATTACATGCGAGAGTAACTCAACAACGTGGCCAAGACACTGAAGAGGAGACAAGACAAGAGACCACAAACATTATTATAGTAACACAGTTTACTTAAAATCTATTGTATTGCGCGCATGCAGTTTTAAATATTAACCCTTCAGTTTAAATAAAGTCTATCGTATATTAAGTCATTCCTCTTGTGTTTTATTCACCGTTTCACTACCATTGTTGCTCATCATGAATGAAAACACATTGCTGATGATATAATTTTACACCTATGGAATGGAGCTTGTTTTGTCTCATTCCAGCTTAAAAGGATTGGTATTTTACTTGGATTGAAATCCAGCCAATCAACAAGGCGCCATCACACTTTATTGACCAATCAGATAACTGTAGGGCGCTCCTTTATAAAACATACCATGGTTATTACCATGGTAAAAACAATGGTGTTTTGGCCATTTTACCATGGTGTGGTGCATTACCATGGTATTTACCACAGTAGTTACCATGGTAAATACCGTGGTAATGTACCATGGTAAATACCATGGTAAATACCATGGTATGTACCATGGTAAATACCATGGTAAATACCATGCCCAAAACACTATTGTTTTTACCATGGTTTTTACCATGGTAATAACCATGGTATTTTTTTATAAGGGAACTCAATATTCAGGTTAATCCGTTCCATTTCTTTCTTGTATATACCGTCAAGCGCTTCATTCTGTGCTACGGTAAAGTAGCTTTTCCAACCTCCGACCTCGCCTATAAACGCAAAATAAACATACAAATTATAAACATGGCGTATCGAACTACTATGGTGGCCTATATATGGGACATCGACTTTTTTTTTGAGTTTCGAGGGTTTTCTCTATTGGCTTTAGGTGAAAACAGATGAAGAAATGTTGACGACGTTACTAGGAATGGCAGAAATCTAAAGTCAGTCTGTGCTAAACTTGAAACTGTTTGTAGAAAATGGCCCAAGAATAGAGAAAATCCCTAAGAAAATCAGAACAAGTAATAAAACATAGTGGAAAACACATAAAAAAGTCAATGTGCCCTATGAGCCACTGTAAACTACCGCATCCGCATGGCTGGATTGACTGTGTCGTACCATGCTGGGTCACAACCCCCCGATTGAATTCGGACTTGACGGCGAACAATGATTGGTCATTATACCTGACTGGACGAAAATTGATTTATACAAGTAATATACTTTAAAATGGTCCGATAATATTTCAAATCAATCGTTCCAATGTTTAATAGTTTGCTTGGCCCCCCTCCCAAATTCGCTATGATGGTGTCCAAGAATATGACCTTATTTGACCCCAATCACGGTACTAGACAGATCGATCCCACTAATGCTTCCACTGACATAATGTGATCTTCAATGGTTTCCTGGTTTATTATCCCAATGGCCTTGGCCTTTGACCTTATCGACCCCAATAGAATTGCCATGGACGTGAGTATTGGTGAAGTCCGATCACAATCCACATTGAACTGGAGTAATAGCAGAGACAAATCTGTGTTTTTGTTTGGAGGGGGAGGGCGGGGATATGATATGACCCTCGACAATTACATTACCTGGTATACCATCTCTGAGGTATCCATTCAAAAACACCATCTGAATTACAGTGATTTCCTGAGAGATTTGGTCCATATTTGTGATATCGTATTCGACTCTTGACATTCATCTCAATTTTGTTTTCGCATACTTCGCAATCGCTCATATACCCACTCGCAAAAAACTGAGATTTTCGGGAATTTATTAATTTATGGCCACGGTGACCTTGATCTATGCCCTACTTACATCGATTATGGTATCCGACATCTGCGTGATCCCTTAGTTATTCTGGTAAATTTTTATAGCAATCGGTCAGTTTGTAAACTATATAAGTAGGGAGAAGGAAATCAGGAAGAAGAACTAGAACAAGAATATACATTCCATAGGACTTCGCCAGTTATACGGAGGGAATTTGGCTTAATGTCACACTCAAGTTTGTTTCACTCATATGGTGACAGTCAGTTTGGTTGGCGGAGGAAGCCGGAGTACCCGGAGAGAACCACCGCCCTTCGGCAAGTAACTGACAAACTTTCACACATGGACCAGCCGCCAGTTATAGGTGACGTAGTCCAAATATATGGGAAATGTATGTATAGAGAACAGAAAAGCACAGATGTATCAGGTTATTTTTTGGCGTGAATATTAGGGAATATATTTTTCTGAAGATGACTCATCCGACTTACTACATATTAAAGCTGACATACGGTGGCTTGTTAGGGTCATGCATTGATCTTTCGAATTTTCTGCCTTTCTCTAATTTTGAAGATTTCACTTTCGCATTTTCTCTCTTTTCTTGTCATCATCTTAGATTCATTTTCGATTTTTCAAAATTTATCCCTGATCTTTTTATTCATTCTTAAGAAACTGCAACGTACTGCAACCATTTCCATACGAAAACGCTGGAAATTCATTTTCAAGAGACAAGAACAATTCAAACGACCACATGGAAACACTGGAAATTAGCGAAAACCTCGAAAAAAGCGTGAAACATCAGAAATAGCAAAAAAACAACAGAAACTGCCGTGTAATTTCCACCGCGGTTGAAAGTATTTCAACCGCGGTGGAAACTATTTCAACCGCGGTTGAAACTATTTCAACCGCGGTGAAAAGTATTTCAACCGCGGTTGAAAGTATTTCAACCGCGGTTGAAAGTATTTCAACCGCGGTGGAAAGTATTTCAACCGCGGTGGAAACTATTTCAACCGCGGTGGAAAGTATTTCAACCGCGGTGGAAAGTATTTCAACCGCGGTTGAAAGTATTTCAACCGCGGTTGAAAGTATTTCAACCGCGGTGGAAACTATTTCAACCGCGGTTGAAAGTATTTCAACCGCGGTTGAAAGTATTTCAACCGCGGTGGAAACTATTTCAACCGCGGTTGAAAGTATTTCAACCGCGGTGAAAACTATTTCAACCGCGGTTGAAAGTATTTCAACCGCGGTGGAAACTATTTCAACCGCGGTGGAAAGTATTTCAACCGCGGTTGAAACTATTTCAACCGCGGTGAAAAGTATTTCAACCGCGGTGGAAAGTATTTCGACCGCGGTGTAAAGTATTTCAACCGCGGTTGAAACTATTTCAACCGCGGTGAAAAGTATTTCAACCGCGGTGGAAAGTATTTCAACCGCGGTGGAAAGTATTTCAACCGCGGTGGAAAGTATTTCAACCGCGGTGGAAAGTATTTCAACCGCGGTTGAAAGTATTTCAACCGCGGTTGAAATAGTTTCAACCGCGGTTGAAAGAATTTCAACCGCGGTTGAAATAGTTTCAACCGCGGTTGAAACCGCTGTGGAAACCGCGGTTGAAATACTTTCAACCGCGGTTGAAATACTTTCCACCGCGGTTGAAATACTTTCCACCGCGGTTGAAATACTTTTTCGATGTTTTTGCTAATTTTTAGTGTTTTCACATGGGTTGTTCGATTTTTGCAGTCGCATGAAAATGGATAGAAGAAATTGTTAAAACCAGAAAACAAATTTATATCTCGGAAATGAATCGATGTCAATGGCAAGAAATTACAGAAATCGCGAAAGTGAAATCTTGAAAACTAGTAAAAGGCAGATAATTGCAAAAATCAATGCATGGCCCTAACAAGCCACCGTACTGACATGACCTTATTTAATGCACGAATGGTAGCGGGACAAAATAGTCATAAGGATTATATCTCCCGTTGAATAATACCCGCCGGAACTAATCCATATGAAAGTGTACCTGTTTTGCCCAGCTGCCGAGTTTATGAAGACATCACTGCCGCATATATAAAGCTGGAGTCGATCCAGAACCTATAGCCAGCCTGAACTGAATCTCGAACTGTTCACATCATATTTATGCTGTCATTGTTGTCACCAGCCCAAATCCGGACTGTGAGCATCATATTCTATCACGCATTCACTCGAACACAATATAAATATATCTGGAATAAAACTGGATAACAAAATAGAGGATCTGATCATTCAAATACGACTTAGTCATACCGGTAAGTGTTTCCTCAAAACAATGAAACTTGATCCCGTCACCAGTTTCTCCAGCAGTGCATTTCAATTTACCTCAATCGCCACGAAGGGACTATACTCCATTCCAGCTGATAACTCTTCAGGCTCTTTACGGTGCCCTTCAAATGCGATCTCTTTTTAAATTCCCGATAGGACGTAACTGTTCCAAGACTATTGTAATTCGGAATTTTCATTTCAAACTGAGAATTGTTATATTACAAGCGTCTAGTCCGTCATTCATAATCCAGCCGTCGTCCATTAGAGAATATCCGCGTCCATAATCCAAAGACCTATTCCATATTCCACACAACCATAGTATACATAAACATAGGCTTGTTTCCTGCAAGAGAGAAGCGGTCAACAGTTTTCAATGATGCCGGCAAGACATCATGATGTTCCAAAAATATCAAATCCGTATCGCTGATCAGTATTCGTAATCCATAATATTCGTTGTAAAGTCGTCATCTAAAGAATGATGTATCTCAGTCACGCTTTGATTGTGACTGTTCATATGAGTACCATGAGGATCTTGAAGTACATGGGTTCATACGGCCCCTAGCCCCGGGTTAAGCGGAATTAGACACAAGTTACGAAACGTAGCGCCATAGATCTTGCACGCTACGTTCGTATTTTACTATCAGCATGAGATGTGTATCGCCAAATTTGAGACACTTTGAGTGTAGGCGCTTGGTGGAATAGCCCTGTTTTATAAGTTTCTGCACCAATGTTTTGTGACGTTGATTAAAATCGTCACATTTAACACAGGATCTAGCAAATGCTACTAAGCGAGATATGTATACGCCATATGCAGGTCCCACTGGAATATTACTGTCCAGAAAGGGATAGTTTACGATGTGGAAATTGTAATCATCTCTTTTGTCATGAAGTCGACGAGACATATGTTATGCCCCCTAATCAGGCCCACCCATGCTGACCGTATACTGCGCCAATTGGGAAATGCGGGAGCTACTTTTGCCGTTGGAGAGGGTGCACCACTAATTGTGGAAACCGGAATGGCAAATTCCTAAATACGGAGTTACAAATTGAAAGCGACCCGTTATTGTGATTGTCACCCCGTCCAGTATTTTAACCTGTACACAAGTTGTATAGAAAGGTGAAATGTCTTAGCTGTCGTGGTTGGGGAATCGGGCGTAACTGACCTCTAACCCTTGACCTTTGATTATCAAGGCAACTTGAAGAGATCACTTCTGTTCACGTGAAAAGTAGGACTTGGAAAAAGGCCGCAGATCTCTCCAAAAATTCATAAAAATGAACTCAAATGGGTCTACATGAACCATATTAGGTTCACATGGGTTGTGCAGGATCTCGTATTGAAGCGTTCGTAGAGGGCACTCCTGGTCAGGTTACTGGCAAATGGATGAAAAAATAGGATTCGGGACAAACACAGAATCCGGTATAATGGATATTACAGGACATGACGCCAGGAATGGCGGACTTTACGCAATCAGATTAGAGGAAGAACAACAACAAGCATTTTGCTTAGTACACATTTTATGTATCCCCTACATTACATGACAACCAACCTGTCGGAGCCGCGCTGGGTGTGCTTACAATTCACCTATGCTATTTTCCGTGTATCAGACGCATCGTCAGCAATGTTCGCTCTTGTCTGTGTGCAATGATCATCCGTTCGTTCTGGTCCATCCCTGAGCGTCTTCGGGTTGTCCCGGGTACTGTCCCGGCAACATATCCTGGAACAGTTGTTTTTGGCAATTTGACGAATTTTCGGTTGTTAGTTTTAGTTTGCATCCACCCGCCAGTCAAGTGACCTCTCCAAGGTGCGATGGAAATCCAAGGCCAAAGGTCATTTTCGATTCGTTCATCCACCCTGATTATTTCACCACGAATGCTAAGAGATTTCACATTTCTATACTACTGATAGATGAGATAAAAATGGACGGGGTGACAATCAGAACAAAAGGTCGCTTTCGGTATGTACCACCGTCTTTAGCAATTTGCAACTGCTTATGGGTGGGCCTGATTAGTAGGCATAACATATAACAATTCTTAGTTTGGAACGAAAATTCTGAATTACAGTAACTTTGAAGCACTGTCGGGAATCTAAATACATAGCGCATTTGAATAGAGCCTCAAGAATCATAAAAATATGCGGTGGAGGCATGCTACTCGGATGAGAAGCAGGCAGTAATGTCGTCATAAACTCGGCAGCTGGGCAAACAGGTACACTTTCATATGGATTAGTTCCGGCGGGTATTATTCAACGGGAGATATAATCTTAAAGTGAACGTAAAGAATTGAATTGAATTGAAGTTTATTCTCTTAATCTTGTACAAGACATAGAGATACAAAAATAGCAAACCACATATCCGGCAGCAATACAGTACTGCGCTTCAATCAGAACAATAGAAGGGAGATAAACCCCAACAATCAAACAGAAGGAAGATGAAACATCAAATCTGATCAACCCCTAAAATATATATAGCTATGTGTAAATCAAACTATATTCAGCCAAAACGAAATATTGTTAGGAAATACGAATGGTTTTGAAACCTTGTAAAATGAAAGAAGAAATCTTACATTGCAAGCCAATCTTTTCGGAACTCATTAAATTGTAAAAATTAAGTTTGGAGGGTCTTACCCAATATTTCCTGGGTAAATGCTTTTCACGAATGGTTGACAATGAAGGGCATTCTAAGATAAAGTGATACTCATCACCTACTTTAGACAAAGAACATTTCTGGCACAGCCGGTCAGCGACTTCAACATTATTAAAACGACCAGTCACAATAGGTAACTTATGATTTCCTGTACGGAATCGACATAAAGATACAGCTTTGTTATAAGGCAATTTAACTAGATAATTTTCTAAACATGGTTTAGGTTTGAACTCCTTATATAATACAAACATGGAGCTTTCAGAAAGCTTAGAGTTCCATTCCTGATAGTGTTGATCTAATAAACGTTGTTTAACAGTATTGTATAACCAAGTAAGGTTTGGGAAATTCTGGTTCAGCCAAATATTGGTAAGACCACATGAATCAAGAATACTTTTGATAGATAGAAGCCACTTAGAAGAGAATATATTTGACGTATGAAAATGCAGTAATGCTCCATAAATACAACTGGAGTATTTACCTTGGGTGTCTATCAATAATTTGCCCCAAAACTTTATCATTCTAAGCTTAATTTTAACACTTAGAGGGCTGCACCCAAACTCACCAAATATATATGTATTTGACGTTCGGGGCTGAGGCAACATGCACTCTGTGGGAAAGAACTACAATGAAAGTATCAAACAGCAGCAACAAATATTTTTGGGGATTTTTTTGCACCGAGTAGGAACGAAATTATCTCTGTTGTTTTATTGTTCCCCGGCAGCAGCCATGTTGGCTATCTCACCTCAGAGCAGTGACGTCGTATCACCTTGGGAGCTCTCCACTTTGTGGAGTTAGAAAGCGCAGTAAGCATGTAAACATGTTATCGAAGACCCAGATTTCGACACTTCGTATAATATGCCTATCTCGCAGTGTCTCTGTCCCGCCAAACGGTAATAAAATTATTTTTACCTCACTTAAATGTTTAGAACTTCCACACTCTGACGTTTCTGAATCGATGTTGTTGATCTCGGTGTCTTTGATCTACGATGCGACAATTCTGTTGGGATTGCATCTTCTTTAAAGTTTAATTTCCTTCGCCTCCTGGCTCTCCTGCTGGGCGTCAACATCAGCCTTCCGTAGAGGTCAGGTTGGAAACATTCGGCTTTAAAATAGACCGAAAACAGCACAGATTTCTCGGCTGGAGTACAGTCTAGTCTGCCGATGTTGTGCAGCCACTGTTTGAGTCCCGGCTTCCCTAACGGGAATCTGTGTAATGATAACTTATCCGACTGTAGCGGTAGCAGAGGAGAACCCGAGACGGATGTATTTTGCTTGCCATCACTGCGCCCTGACAAGTTTCAGCTCGGTAAACACTTGCTGGAGACACGCAACACAGTCAAAACACGCTTGAAACAACCGAGCCCCCCACCTCCGCCATTACAATTCGTGTTACAGTAAAGCCACAACAAAGTGATACTACGTCACAGGAAAATATCACGTGCTACAAGGAAGCGTTTTCATTGGCGCAAGGCAACTAAATAGACGAAGATGGCGGACTCCAGTCGATTGTTGCACCAGTCAATTATTCCGGAGTTTGGAATTATTTTTTCGGAAGAGAAAAAATCACAAAAAATATTTGTTGCTGCCAACTGATACTTTTAATATAGTTCTTCAACATCGCGTGTATGTTGTCACAGCCTTTACGTTCACTTTAATGAATATTTTTTTCGCTACCATTCGTGCATTAAATAAGGTCATGTCAGCTTTAAGTATGGTCGTTTTTAGTGATTTCTTATCTTATCAGTTGGTAGCGTACAACACTCTTCAGCGTTTGAGGCCCATAAATTGTTAGAGAGTTCACCAGCTTATCCGCCTAATAAATTTCTATACAAAGTTACGGCCCCTTAACCCTGCTGGGAGGTTGCTGCCTAATATCTGTCACGTGTGCTGGAGAAGTAAAATCTGTCAGGTCACTTGTGCTACTTAGGTGTTAAATTATGTGCTGGGGAGGTCCAACTATAGAAAACAGCACCCTCTCAGAATACATTCCATTGGGTAGATGCAAGGTCAAGGTCAAATTAAATTTGATTGTTTCGTGTATGCGGATATGATTATACACTGAAACGGAAAAGTGGAATCGGTCATGAGGACATAGCGAAGCTCTGCATAAAACGAAAAATCAGTCTTCATTCCGGATACAGCTTACAGTACACACTCTGACATGAACTGTTTCCAATTAGCGCTATCTGAATGGGGTGATCCGCAGCCGGGGCATTTGATTGGGGGTATTTGGTAGGGTTAAAATAAAGGTTTCGTCATGTTTCGTCATTTACCGTATTAATAATTCCGGTGTGTGTAAGACTTTTCCTGCACTATATGCGAGCTAAGAGCATGATAATATAACGTCCGTTCATATGCTGACCTTTTCTTACTACAGCAGTCGCCGCCAGCGAATTTTTCCCATCATGCTCTCTGTCTTCCGCTTCCGCTTCAGCTTTCATCTGATTGAAGTCGCACAGTTCGGCTATACTTCTGGCATGTCCTTCACTGACTCCCTTCCCCAGGAAGTCAGCCATTTTCTTTATCGTTTTGGGTGGATCTTTCTTCAATTCTTCATATGATATGAAAAGTACATTTTTGTCGTTGCTGTGCTGAAGCCATTTCTTCACGTGACCGAACCATCTACCATATGGCACTATTTTCGTGAAATATAACAGAACATCAAAAACAGTTTAAAACCATATCCAGCTGTATGCATACCTGCTCACAATATTTCATAACTTTACACCATGGCCTGTTGTGGGCCTGTTATATTTGAAGTGATAGACTTTCGCTTTATAAGAAATATGATCACTTAAATCACATAGATTGTTTGGAAGAACTGGGGGTCGGTTTTGGTTTGATGTGGGACATATTTGTTACGGAAAAATCCATCTCGTGAATGCTCCAAAAATAACAAAACCGGTGTTAGAGAAACGGTGGTCCCCAGATATGAGCGTCCGATTGCTATGATTTAACCCAGCCCAGACGCTGGCATTCTCAAAAGAGTCACTTGGATATCAGAGTCCGTATAGCAGACCGGATGCTGGTCTCTGGGAGACACCGTTTCTTTCTCATCGGTTAGGGAACAAGTTTGATCAATTATCATTTTGCGATTGTCTTTCGCAATTATTTCTGAGTTTTGGAGGTTTTAGATAAAAAGACTATATTAACGTCACACACAGAGGAGTTAAACGTCACATACCCTTTAGAAGAATACATTCCAAAGTCAGGTTAATTTCAATATTGACAGCTTCTTCAATTACATACATGCTGGTTCGATACTAATTAGTGAGTTTAAATGATTCCTTTGAACCTGCTTACTGAACGTTGATATTAAATTAATACGTCGACTGTAATGCGACAGTTTTTTTCTATTTCACCGTTAAATTATCAACTTCATCGAGTAAAACAACCCTTCAAGAATATAACTGTGGAACATTTATTCAAAATTTGACCGAGATATTTTTTCTGCTTGGTGGCGTCTCAACTCCACCAGGAGAAAATTTTAAAAGTGATACTTAGAAATTTGAGGTCAAAATTGCACCTAAGGAAATATGTATTCAACAAGATAATCTCACGTGCAAAAAGAATGAATATAACGCTAAATAAACGTCCAAGGCAAGGAACCGGATAATGCTTTAACATTGGCAATACTGTACAGCAAACATCTGATGAAGCGGAAATGTCAGAGTTAATTTGAATGGATTTGACGGTGGTAAGTAATATAAGGGGCACTGGGGGAGTGATTCTGAAAAGGGGTCATTTGAAAGAGGAAAAAGTAGGGGCACCGGGTCTCGCCGGCGGCCCGAGTCGTGCAGAGGTTGAAGCTATTTTTGGCGCAGAGTCTGCGGTGAGGCCCGGGTCACGCACGTGGCACTGGTTGTTTAGACGACGATGTTATTTTTGGCGCGGAGTCAGCGGTGGAACACCGAGCGGCAGGTGTTCCTCGAGTCGTCCGGAGATAGGAGTTAAATCTCGCGCCATGGAGGATAATAGGACGGGCTTTTTTTCATGGAACTTAACGATCAGTTGTTAGTATTCACGACTATCTTGTCGGAAAAGGGTATTGGGATTTGTTGTCTCGTCATACATTATCAGATATGCGATTATCAGGCTAGTGAGCCTAACTTTTGAACGATAGCCTCATGATGTAACTTCATGTTAGGCAATACAGAGAATTTGGGAAACGTGAACGGGACGAGAGGCGAGGGCGAGTTAATAAGCTTCTCTGGATTCACATGAACAACGCACAGGTGAAGTATGATTTACCCCACCCCACATGGCTGAAGCGACTTGAATTATTAAAATTAAAAAAAAAAAAAAAAAAAAAAAAAGATCTTGAAGTGGCACAACAATATGCCGGGCTACATGTGCATTCTAAATACTTACCAATCAAACGACGATACCTCTCAGCATCCGCTTTAACAGCGTAAGAGTAACGTTTTCAAAGTGTGTATAACACCGGGCAAATTCAGCCTCGTGATATGATAATGAATTTATTTTCAATTTGGCATTGCTATATTTATGTCATATTACCTATGTTTGGTTCACAGTACACTTCAAAGTAATCACTCCATGAAAAGTCCTCAAAATTTCCCAAATTCGGCACCTTTTTGGTGAAATGGAAACGACTGACGGCGACATCTTTTGGATTTCTCACGACGTATATTATCTGAAATACAATGTGTGGTATTTATTCAGCCAGAAAAAAATAGTGATGGCGTGTTATACCTCCTGTTGGTGATTGTCGTCACCATTAGAATGTGTGGAAGGTGATGTTAGTTCAACACCAAAAAGGGTGATGAGCAATGGTTAAAGATTTTAGTTCGTCATCAAGCTGGTTAATCACCTAAAAGGGATGACCGTTAGGAAAGGGTGATGGCGTGTTACATGTACCTACTATTGGTGAAGAGGCCTATTGAAGATGGGGAACATCGTAATAAGAGCAGTTCATCACCAAATAGGGTGACGCATCACCTAAATGGTCATTACCCTCTGGAAATTGTGATTTAATTCAAGGTGAGATCTTACAGCGACAAAAACATGGGGGGGGTACTGATAAGATAAGATCCATGTACCGTAAATGATTGCAGCAGTAATCACTCCATGTATCTTCAACTGTTCAAGACTGGTGGATTTGCCCATATTTGTCTAGAGAACCAATCAGAACGAACGAACAACTCTTACGTATGTCGAGCGACGTGCTCCCTTTATATAACGCAGTTGGCGTGTATGTTTAACCCTATCTGGGGTGTACAGCAGCCTGGGGGGGGGGGGAGCGGAAAATGTCCCCACCCCCACCCCTTCTATATTTTCGCTATCGCTAAGGCTAGAGGGCTGAAACTTACCAAACTATATGTTTGGGTCAAGCTCTACAAGAAAATGTAAAAAAAAGCCAAGATGGTCGCCATGGTCGTCACTGTGATGTCATTTTCAAAAAGAGCATTTTTGGACGATTTTTCGGTAAAATCTTCGAATTTTTATGGGGGGGCATATAGCGATCGCTTTGTCCGTCCGTCTGTCCGTCTGTTCGTCGGAGCGTCTGTCCGTCCGAATTTCTTGTCCGCGCAATATCTCGGTTACTATTTGAGGGACAGGATTGAAACTTGCATGGAATGTGGCCAGTGCCTCGAAGATGTGCAGCGTTGAGTTTTTTTCCGAGTTCCGGCATAATTTTCAAGAGTTATGGCCCTTTTTCTGAAATCTCTGTGAATGGGACTTGTCCGGGCTGGATCTTGGTTAATATTATATGGACAAGTATGAAATTTGTGTAATATGTGGTCAGTGCCCCACAGTTGTGCAGCGTAAAGTTTCTCCTCGTTTCGCTTATATTTTCAAGAGTTATGGCCCTTTGTTCCTGAATTCTCCGTGAATTGGGGCTTGTCCGGGCGGGATCTCGGTTAATATTGTATGGACAATTATGAAATTTGCAGGATATGTGGTCAGTGCCCTGTAGTTATGCAGCGTGAAGTTTTTCCACATTTCGCGTATATTTTCAAGAGTTATGGTCCTTTTTTCTTCAAATCTTTGTGAACTGAGACTTGTAGGGCTGGATCTTGGTTAATATTGTATGGACAAGTATGAAATTTGCATGATATGTGGTCAGTGACCCATTGGTGTGCAGCGTAAAGTTTCTCTGCTTTCGGTTATATTTTCAAGAGTTACGGCCCTTTGTTTATCAAACCTAAGTGAATGGGATATATTTATTTGTCCAGGTTGGATCTCAGTCCATAACCGATTTGGACCAGGAAAATGGCTACATTATATGTTATTCTACATTCCAAAGCAGACAATATAGGTCCTGAAGTATGAAATTGCCCCAAAAACAGTGAATTGGGTGCAAAATTCAAAGTTCACTGATCGCTTCATAATTTCACCACAATATACTCCCAAGGAATGTAGGTCTCATAACCAGGTCACATTTTCGGATTTGGCGAAAGCCCTGGCGACCATCTTGCGTCGAAACATCGTATTATCACTTGTTGGTTGATATTTGGAATATGTATTATGTGAGGCATGGCAAAAAAAGTGACTGAAACAGAATTTTTATAATTATCCAAATTAGGCCTCCACCAACCAATAAACAACAGAACAATGGCGGGGCAGTGTCGGATTAAAGCGGAAGGGGCGGGGGGCATACAATTGAGCAATCTCTGATTGCTTCCTTCCCGTGTTATTTTTGTTTTTTCTTCGCAAAAACAGCATGATAAATTAGTAAATAATAATCTGATATGAAATAAAATAAGTTTTACTCACTTTTCTGTACGGAAAAGCAAAAAAAAAATTAAGAAATATGACGAAAACATCGCTTTTTGTGGTACCCCACATGGCCGCCATTTTGAATTTACCCATGATCCTCTGCTCGGGGGATCATGCAAATAGGCTCAAAATGACCCCAATATGATAATCTAAAAAGTCACACAGTTTCAGCTCTCAATTTTTTGTCGTTCCGGAGATACGAGCTAAAAACCAACAGGGGGAAGGGGGGCCCAGGCCAGGTAGAACCTCATATAACGGCAAATGATCTGTGCGATCGAGACAATTGCTGTGCAGCCCAATCTCGACCTTACAGGTTGATGACAGGCGCTCACACTGGGACTGACGCAAATGCAAACGCCAAGGAAAGTGTCGTTTCAGATTGTTTAAGACAGGTCTGGTTTTTACTAGCCCGGATCCACACCACTGGCATCGGCTTAGCCTTTGATGCTACCGCCCTGCAAATAGCGAGACACTACCAGGGAGTGCTAATCTATCTACCTAGTATAATCCGTGGCGTGTCCGACTCCTCCTCCTCCTCCTCCGCTTTACTCACTGCACAGCGGGTCGCATAGGTGTGGCGCGGAATAGGGTGGGGCGAGAGACCTGGGGTTTTCACTACCTGAGCTTCCATGGACCAGGCTTGCACCCTACAGCAGAATGGGTCGACTGCGCATGCGCGATGAGTAGTGCGCGATGAGTAGTATAGAAAGGGCACGCGATCTCCCTGGGGATCGGGTGGAGAATTTGACCCCCATCCCATCATCAATAACAGTGAGTGAGTGAGTGAGTGAATGATTTAACGTCGCTTTCAACACTATTTCAGTCATATCACGACGTTTCGTTCCTATTCCTTTTCACACACGGAAATCACACGGATAGGGTCCTATTCCTTTTAACACCCGAGACCCCATGGGTGGGGTCCTATTTCTTTTTACAAGGACACAAGTGTGCACAACGACACCCCAACTCAATTCGCGGGAGCATTTGCATTGCACAGATATTTATGGATCAATTGTCATACTAAATATGTAATATGGGGTCACCTGACTCAGGTACGATATTACAAGCGATGGATAACAATGAGGGGCATTGGAAAGTTCATCAATTTATTATGTTGATGAACAGTCTAATCGATTTGACGTAAACTTCTTCATACTATTGGATGTTCAAGTGAATAATGTCGGGAAGAAGAGCGTCATTGCAGACACGAGGCTATCGCAGATAAAAAACGTTATCCTCGTCATGCTCAACTTTAAGTCCAAAGATAACGTACCTTGCATTTTTCAGCTTGTATTCCAAGGGGGCATAACTCAAATGGTAGATGAGTGGAGATGATACGAGGTGATGGCATCTGTTCTACCATCTGTAGCGATGATGGCTCGCCTGTGGGGTGAAATAAGAAATAAGTAGTAGAGAAAGAGCAAACTTGGATATTCGGCGGAAAAGTTCAAATATCCAGCTTTTGCTCTTGTTTTCTCTTCGCCTTCAGCTCCGGTAATTTTTGGAGGTCGAGGTGCCGGCTCTTCCGGTCAACATACCAAGAAAAATCCAGTCAGAATTCAAGGTGAACTCCGTGGGTCCGCCAGCGGTCACAGCCTAGCATATTAGCTTTCGTCTAATCAGAGACAACGGTGGATGTGCAGTCGACCGTTTCTCCGCCAAAATAGCTGAACTTAGCTCACTTCGAAGAGAGTTTTGACGTAATTTCTAAAAAAAATAAATGGACAAATATAATCTCAGAGACTTCAATTAAAACTTTATCTTTCTGGTGAGAAGTAAATACATTTTCCATTGGTAATGCAAGTAGGTGAAAAAAAGTCATCTTTTTCATACTTATTCCGTCGGTCAAAGCCGTCCTCCCATTTATTTAACATGGAGAACGGATTGCTACACTACACCTTTCTGATCAAATTTTGATGTAATTTGCCAAAATCATGAACTGTATTAATTTACACCAAAGGGAAGGTGATACATTATAGAAAGTTTGTAGAGGTAATTCGAACACACCTCCAGTCCGCCTCAATGTTATAGCATTGTACCGAAAGTGGTGTTGAACCTGCAGAGCTGTGTTCTTTCAAGCAACGTTGTCGGCTGCGGCGGTAACTATAGTGAGTGCGCGCGTAATTTATACTTTCCCGCAGGTTTGCAACAGTGTTCGCAGTGACCAGCTGGGAAGTGACGCCTCATTCAAATATTGTTTGATCAATATGGAAGGCATACACGAACATATTTCATCAAGGGAGAAAATTCAGCAAGACACAAAAGAACCTATCACACCGTCGTAAGCCAAAAAATGCTTTATTACGATATCAGAGAACACACTCCAAGAGTTACGCGTGATCAACACGTAATTACAATGAAAAGGCTCATAAAAAACGTGAATACACCATATTTTCCAACTATATACTCCAATAGAATATCGGCGATGTAAGTTGGATTTAGGCTTTAATATAGGATGTTCTTTTTTTACCCTTATGAGTTATTGACCCTTATTATAATCTTAATAGACATGGATATACGATATTTTCCATCTATAGTAGTGCAATAGAATGAGTTTAATTTAAACTTGACATTTTATTTACATATTTAAATGCGTCGTGGTGACACTATCGGAGAGAAATTCGTTCAGGTTAAAAGAAGGTGAAAGGCATCCCGCTGCAGGATGTGGAAGTACATCTAATTCTGGATGACCGGGAATCCCCTGTTGGCCAAAGTGACACTGGTCTGGTTTTGGAGCACACCGAAGGACAGGCTTTGGGGATGTCAGTATCGCGACGACCGATTCCTGTACAGCCGAACTTGTTGTCTCCTCTGCAACAGTAGAGGGTTTTTGATGACAGAGGCATCGTGGCACTGCAGACACAATCTTCAGTCGCCTCTCCTATCCATTTGAAGCGGCTAAATATTCTTTGTACTGCTTGAGAGCCATCAATCTGGGGCCACTGAGTCGATTATGAGACTTAATGTGGTGGCTGGCGATTGGCGGCAACGCTCTGTTGTCATAGAATACAATCTCTCTAGAGAAATATTAAGGATTAAGAATACTGATCAGCGATACGGATTTGATATTTTTGGAACTGTTGACCGCTTCTCTCTTGCAGGAAACAAGCCTATGTTTATGTATACTATGATTGTCTTTTGAATTTGGTGCTAATACTGTTATATGGAATATGGAATAGGTCTTTGGATTATGGACGCGGATATTCTCTAATGGACGACGGCTGAATTATGAATGACGGACTAGACGCTTGTAATTCCCGGTCCACTCCATGCTGAAGTGCACCTGGATCATCCTCCCCACAGCGCATGCTCCATTTCACAGGTTTATTAACCATCCCTGCCTTCAATAGCGGAAGTTGACCTTTACTACGTTGCTATGACGTATAAGTAGTAGCGTAAACCCTATCTGAGGTCCCTTTCACCCGGATGTAAAAATGACGTCACTTCCGGTTGGGATGAAAGAGGCGTTTTCATTGGACAGGGCATTCCAAGATGGCGGCGTTCTGTGGGTCCAAGATGGCGGCCTGCCGCCATTGTATCCCACACTGGTGGGTGCAAGATGGCGGCGTTCTGTGGGTCCAAGATGGCGGCCTACCGCCATTGTATCCCACACTGGTGGGTCCAAGATGGCGGCGTTCTGTGGGTCCAAGATGGCGGCCTGCGGCCATTGTATCCCACACTGGTGGGTCCAAGATGGCGGCGTTCTGTGGGTCCAAGATGGCGGCCTGCCGCCATTGTATCCCACACTGATGGGTCCAAGATGGCGGCATGTAGAAAAACGTATAAAAGGAGGAGATTTTTAGTGGTTTGGTGTATTCATTGCACTACCTTACGGAGCTCTCTCACCTACCTGACCAGCCTGCCTGCCTGCCTGCCTGCCTGCCTGACCAGCCTGCCTGTATGAGACGTGGAGAAGCTTTTCATTTTACCAGTGCAATTTCACCAGCCTATTACACCGTAGCAGCTACTGACCAGCCTGAGCCCACAGTCATGCAGTCATCCGAGCTAGTTACGCTTCAAAAGTACCGTGTTCGCCTCATTGATGAGATGCAGCATGTGGCCGAACTATGTGATCTGCTTATGGAGGAAAACATACTCCTGAAACAGGGTGTCGAAGATATCATGGCGGAGAAAACCACTTCACGACAAAACAGAGCCCTCATCGACGGTTTACTGCGCCGTGGCCCCTATGCATTTCTAGCCTTCGTGGAGGCGCTGAAGAAGACGGGAAATGAAGAACTAGCAGATCTACTTCAAGCCCACGATTTACAAGATGATGATATCTTAGTCATGGACATCACCGACCAGCGTACAGCTACCAAACTTGAAGAAGTAGCAGATGTACTTGAAGCCCAAGAGCGTACAGCTAGCAAACGTACGCACCCAGAGTCTGGTGTACCTGCCAAACACGGTGCACGACCCAAACGGCCCCGACTAACACCTTTAGAAATACCTGAGCAAGTGCTTCAGCCAGTGCCCCAGCAAGTGCCTGAGCCAGTGAAAGAAGAAGAAGAGGTGCAACTTCCTATGTCTGTGCAGGAGATCAATGACATTATCCAGCAGGCCTACAAGGCAGCCCACACGAATACTTGGGAGCTCTCACCCTCTTTAACTGTGAGTGTCAAAGACGAGGAAGTGCATTTTAACGTATCGGCCTTTAACGACAGACCAGCTAAACATATCGCCTTGACGTTGGATAGCTGGGTAAAACTACAGGCCATTGAATACGCCGTCGATGCGGTTATTCACGACCAAGGGAGTTACGAAGCGAAATTTTATGTGGGTGACGACATCTTTGTCAGCTGTGCTAGATTCAACGACATGCTCCTGGTGCATATACGGAAATGGAAAATGAGGTCAGATACGCAACAGCGTGTTCCTTGTCCTGAGGGCGTCACCTTGAAAATAACGGCGTGGCTGGAGCTGCAGAGTCTCACAGCTAAAATTCGTGAAGTCCTGTCTTACCAGGTGTCTCACTATATTTATAAGAAGTACATCGACACATTCCTGGATCATGTCAGACCTCGCATTCGACACTTGCGTATCCAGCAATGTGCAGGCTGTGTGAACAAGGACGGGGTCTTCAACACGCATACGTGTGTGGACAATAGTATACCATCATACGCGCTCATCACTGAGGCACTACAGGACATCACCGAGGAGCAAATTGCCCTGGCATTGGAAGCTGCCTGTCTACCCAAAATTTCACGTGAAGAGATTGCTACCTACATCTACGTGCACCAGGGGCGGAAAGACGATGATGAGTTCAAACAAGTCTTGTTGCATAACTATTGAACATTTCAAGTCTTGTGTTGCAATGAAAACATTCAGACATTTACCGTATTCCTACATTCTACGTTCATTGAAGCGCCTTGATAGCGTATAATTGTATTAAAAAAATTTAATACCCAGAGTTTTACTGTGGTGAAGACGTTCATTCTACTGTGTTAGTCTTGTTGTATAAATATTGAACATTTCAAGTCTTGTTGCATTGAAACATTCAGACATTTACCGTATTCCTACATTCTATGTTCATTCTATGTTCATTCTATGTGCATTGAAGCGCCTTGATAGCGTATAATTGTATTAAAATTCAATACCCAGAGTCTACTGTGGTGAAGACGTTCATTCTATTGTGTTAATAAAAATAGTAGAAAATTCAAAATGGGTGTTAGTGTTCATTGAGTGTGGTGATGGGAGCTGGTGTTTTTTGTGCTTTGAGTTAGAAGTTTCCGCTTTCGGAAAGATTGGGTGGCCCTGAAAAGGGCCTTTGGAAAGTGTTATCACACTTTTTTAACGAGCGGTAAATTTTCTTCACTCCGGACACCATCCTCCTACACACGGGACACTTGATCTTTAAATGGAGTTCGTCCGTTTCAGTGCAGTGGCACGTCCCCCCTATACATGTTAGGGCTACCCAGCATGCCTCACATAGGCATAGATGTCCACACGGAAATAGGGCGTACATGGTTTCCTCGTTGGTACACACGCTACAGTTTGATTTAGTTTCTTCCTTATGCAGTTGTTGTAGTAGTTTACACTTCACATCTTCCATTTGATCCATGTCTTCCCTCATTTCATTAATCTGCTCGTTCAGGCGGGTCACCTCGGCCCAAGAGGGTGGTGTTGTCATTCCTGTTGTTGTTGTTGTTGTAGCAGGCGTTGTGGTAGTTGGCGTTTGGGTAGCCGCTGTATTTGTTGGGGGTCTGTTTAACCACTCTAGATCGGGGAGTTCTTCATCGTCCGTACATTCCTCATCGTCCAAAGTGTCCCTCACCTCTTGGTCTTGTTCTTCACTTTGCTGTCTCAACGTATCGCCAATATTATGCACCGGCTCAAAGCTGGTAATTATTGTGACACCATCGCCATGTTCTTCACTGGTAATCACCTCCCTACGTTCTCTCGGATCTTGTGCGTTGAATAACCTCCGTCTGGTAGTCATGATGTATTTTGTGAATGAATGGCTAGATACTGCGCGTTATTTATAGTCTAGGCGGCCATTGTATCCCACCATGTGGGTCCAATATGGCGGCATGCCGCCATTGTATCCCACACTGGTGGGTCCAAGATGGCGGCATGCCGCCATTGTATCCCACACTGGTGGGTCCAAGATGGCGGCATGGTACCTGCTAAAATTGTGTGTTTCTTTCCCAACTTTAAACCGGTCTCATTTTGCAATAAATGTGAGTTCACTGCAGCCGGTTTATCGAAAAAGAAAAGTAGGAATTTTTTATCGTATCACCCGGGCTACGGTAACACAGCCCATTTGACACCCATAGCTGTACTCACATTTGCCTGCACACTGTATAGTGCTGTGTTACCGTAGACCGCGTGATACGATAACATTTCCTACTTTTCTTTCGATAAACCGGCTGCAATTTTCAGGGTGACATTATAAGGCTGTGAGGAACATACCTGACGTATTTTTACCGAGGTAAACCGATTTATTTCCAGTGTACCGGGTTTTCCACACTACCCTAACCATAACGTTACGTGTGTAAAAATCGATAAAATCATTAAAAATAGTGGCTTAGTCTGCTGCTAGCCTTCTAAATTTTTCAATGCTACACGATCAGTTGCCCCAGTTCAACTTGAAATAAATTGTATACGTGCACTCGCATTTATTGCAAAATCACACCGGTTTAAAATTGGAAAAGAAACACAAAATTTCTCCCAGCGTGAGCCCAGCACAAAGTGTAGATACAGAGATTTCGCTGACGTCCGCGCGCTCTACGGTTAGACTATAAATAGCGCGCAGTATCTTGCCATTCATTCATTCACAATTACATCATGGCTGAAACCATGGATATTGATGCAGCGATTGAAGAGTTCATCAGAGATAGTGAACTACAACACCCACCGGTAGAGGAGAATTTCATCGATATGGTACACGATGAAGATTGGCTGGATAATATATTACAAGACCTATTTAGAGATGAACAACACCAACCGGTACAGGGCGGAGATATTGAACACGACGAAGGAGCACAAGTGGCAGCGGATGTCACCGCACTCGAAATCCAACGGTTTGACCGAGTGCTAGAAGATATCTTCCAACAACATGAAGAACAAAGCCTCCAAGCTCAACTCCTACCCGATGAGTTGGCAGACCCAGAAAAAAGGGAGGGAAAAGAACAAGAACAGATGGATATATTACAGCCGTCATTACTGAAACAAGAAGAAGAAGAAGAAGAAGAAGAAGAAGAAGAAAGACCCAAGAAAATACAGAAAAAGAGAGAAAAAAAAACAAAAAATAAGAAAAATGAGCAAACAAGAAAAAGAACAAATTCAAGACATGGAGGACTACGCTACCGCAATAAAAAGAAGACTGGCACCAGACGCAATATGGACACCAGCACAGTATTTACGCTGTGTGGAATGCTCTAGACGCTTTGCTAAATATGCCATTTTTCCATGCGGCCATCAAGCCCTGTGTCTATCCTGTATTCACACACATGCCCACCGAACAGAGCCTATGTCCACTGACATACCCATAGAGTGTCATTTCATCGCCCTCGACTGCCCGGTGTGTGCCCGGAGGCGGAGAAACCTCTCCCGAACGATGTAACCCCTTACATTTTCCAAAGGTCCTTTTCAGGGCCACCCAATCTTTCGAAAGAGGAAGCTTCTAATTCAAAGCACAAAAAATAACACCAACTCCTGCACATGCACACACATACCTAGGTAACAATAGGTAAATAACACATCAATTCCCATGTTAAATGCATTCCTATTTCTATAACATTAGGGTTGGCCCTGAAACATTTTTTTCGTATATCTATAATATTAGAGTCGATGTACGCGTCCCTGATGGGTGCCTACGCCGAGGTCCGCGCGCCCAACCCTTCCTGGGTTAATTTACAATCCTCATATTTTGCGCAAAATTCGCCTATGGCCAATTCCCATGTTAAAATCCATTCCTATCTTTATAACATTAGGGTTGGCCCTGAAACATTTTTTCGTATGTGTATAACATTAGAATCGATGTACGCGTCGCTGATTGGTGCCTACGCCGACGTCCGCGCGCCCAACCCTTCCTGGGTTAATTTACAATCCACTGATTTTGCACAAAATTCGCTATAGTCAATTCTCCAGGTTAAATGATTGCGTATATCTATAACATTAGAATTGATGTACGCGTCGCTGATTGGTGCCTACGCCGACGTCCGCGCGCCCAACCCTTCCTGGGTTAATTTACAATCCGCTGATTTTGCACAAAATTGGCTAAATTTTTTTGCATGGGTTGGCCCTGAACACTGAGAAAAAAAACCCTGTGTGTTGGAAGGCTAGGGGTTGGCCCTGAAAAGGGCCGTTGAGGGGCAGGGATTGTTTTTTGGAGTTGGAGATTGGTAATTATAGAATATAGAGGAGAGGAGATTATGTAGGACCTGATTTGAATTGAATGTGCCAAGTTAGAAGTTCCCCTTTCGGTAGATTGGGGTGGCCCTGAAAAGGGCCGTTGATTGGCCCTGAAAAGGGACGTTATGGTCAATTTGTTTACCCTGTTTTATTCAGGAGGAGATTGCCTGTCTACTCCGAAAAATTGCTGACTGAAAAGTAGCGGCCATGTTCCAGCCGGTACCGATGTTGATGTGAGTCATCGTGGGCATCAATGGGCAGATCTTGTAGAAAGTGCGCTGGTGGAATGGCGCTGATGTCCACGAATTCCGGCTGGACTTGTTGTTGTTGTGGTGGTGGTGGTGGTGGTGGTGGTGGGTGCACCTGGTCCAGGGCCTCTCTCACATGATTTAACCAGTCCTCATCGGATACAGTTCTTGCCGTAACTATGAGGGCGCGGAGAATTGCGCCTGTTTGCCATGTGTAGTTGTTGTCCACTTGTTCGCACCATCCTTGAATTTCTCTCAGCCAAAAATCTTTCATGGCTTTCACCGCCTCTGCCCTCTCCCTCCGTGCCTCCCTCCGTGCCGCCACTATTCGCCCCGAAGCTCTTGATGTAGACATCTTAGCTACCCTGTTGTTGTTCATTTTCTTCAATACGTCTGTATGGGTCTTGACAGTGTGGTAAAGGTATTTGGAATGACGCTCCCCACGCTCCCGCTGGCTTTATACTGAAACTAGAGTAGATTTTCATTGGCTGTTTCAACGCAGGTGATGCTCCCTTCATTGGTTCTTTTTATTGATAGCTCATTGGCTCTTTTATTGATAGCTGATTGGCTCTTATTCGGGACTGCTGATTGGTCAATATAGCGCGTAGCATACCTTCCTGGGTTAATTTTGCACGAAATTCGCTATAGCCAATTCCCATGTTAAATCCATTCATATCTCTATAACATTACAGTTGATGTACGCGTCGCTGATTGGTGCCTTCGCCGACGTCCGCGCGCCCATCCCTTCCTGGGTTAATTTACAATCCTCAGATTTTGCGCAAAATTCGCTATAACCAATTCTCCATGTTAAATGCATTCCTATTTGTATAACATTAGGGTTGGCCCTGAAACATTTTTTTCGTATCTCTAATAACATTAGAGTTGAACTACGCGTCGCTGATTGGCCCAATTTTAGGCGCCACTGATGCCTGCTGGGTCCCCGCAGAATCCTTACTTTTTGCACAAAATTACTATGGCCAATTCCCATGTTAAAATCCATTCCTATCTCTATAACATTAGGGTTGGCCCTGAAACATTTTCTCTAGCCGAATGCATGTACAGCTATGTATTGGCGCGAGTGATGCATTCTGGGTCACGTCAGAATCCCCTCATTTTACACAAAATCGCTATAGCAAATTCCTATGTTAAATCCATTCCTATCTCTATAACATTAGAGTTCATCTACGCGTCGCTGATTGGTCTAATTTAGGCGCGAGTCATGCCTGCTGGGTCCCCGCAGAATCCTCACTTTTTGCGCAAAATTGGCTAGGGTCAATACCCATGTTAAAATCCATTCCTATCTCTATAACATTAGAATTCATGTACGCGTCGCTGATTGGTGCCTTCGCCGACGTCCGCGCGCCCAACCCTTCCTGGGTTAATTTTCAATCCGCTGATTTTGTACAAAATTGCCTATGGCCAATTCCTAGGTTAAATGCATTCCTATCTCTATAACATTACAGCCCGAATGATCACGGACTTTCACGAAGGTAGGGATGGAATAAAAACTATAACGTATACGGGTACGGATAGAGAGAGGCACGAAAAAAAACCCTATAACGTGTACGGCTACGGACTAGGGTTTTTAATAGACACGAGTGATCACGGACTTTCACGAAGGGGAAAAAAACGTGGACCCCTTCGATATATACAGGCCTGCCTCGTCGGTGTTTTGTCATTCACCACCATGGCAGCGCACGGAGCACTTGGGGAGCAAGCCTTCTTCCAACTCACGCCTGACGTCATCCTGATCGTCTATGACCATCAACTGCAGCTCATCGAAGAACATCCCCGAGAGGTGAAGCTATGTTTAACCCTAGCAGGATGGGCTCTATTGACACGGTTGTTACAGGGAAAAGAGCCCGAAGTCGATTGCATGCACGTGGGAGTCGGTGTCTACCTACGAAGTGGTAGAGATGATTCTTTTTTTCCCCGGTTAGAAGAGTGTGGTGGTTCCTCTATCATACTCCGTCCGGCATTATGGCAGGCGCTGAAAGCTATTATCACCGACGTCCACGACTTACTGCACCCCGAGGCGAACTCTGTAGCCACCCGTACTCTTACACCTGACTGCACCCTATTGTTGTATCCCAAACGAGTGGAGCTCATCGATGACGACAGTAGGTGTTGGTGTACGTCTGAACCAGCGCGTGTCTCTTTGTCACCGGAAGGCTGGACTACCTTGACACGGGTGTTGTTGGGTGACCTGGACGGTGATAGCATTCACCTGTGTGACGACGTCTACATTTTCCGCGGTCCCTATTTTGCTCGACTCCTCTGTCTGAAGCGAGGTGGTTTTACTCTGGACCCTGATCTATGGACAGCCTTGGAAAAAGTAATCCCCATTGTCGATGAAGTACTATATCTATAGGGTGCACACAGGCTAGAGTGTCAGTGTCTACTCATAAAGCGAACACACCACAGCGCAACCCGGACAGGCACCCAGATGAAGGGTAGGGAGACAGGCACCCAGATGAGGGGCACCCGAAAGGGGATGAGAAAAGGTGGGCGGCAGGAATCCACGTGGCGTACCACTGTGAACAAGGTGTTAACAGATTTGTATTACAACCCTACCAGTCCAGCCGCTTATAGCGCTGTGGGAGCGCTCGCTCGAGCTGCACATTCCCAAGGCATCAGTCGAACTGAAGTTCGAGAATGGTTAAAACCCAAGACACTTATAGCTTACATCGAGCAGCCCGACGACATTTTCGCCGTAACCGAGTCATCGTAGGAGGCGTAGACGCACAATGGCAGGCTGATTTAGTCGATATGAGTCGATTTGCACCCCACAATGATGGACATCGGTACATGTTGACCTGTATCGATATTTTATCCAAGTACGCATGGGTACTACCCATTCGCACCAAAACAGGAGAGAATCTGGTACGGGCGTTCCAGCAGATTTTCAAGACGGGACGCAAACCCCTCTATTTGCAAACGGATGAAGGCACAGAATTTCTCAACCGTCACTTTCAAGCCTTTCTTAAGAAACAGAAGGTGTTTTTCTTCCATACGTACAACGAGACCAAAGCCTCTGTCGTGGAACGATTCAATCGCACCTTCAAAGGACGAATGTACAAGTATTTTACCGCCAAAAACACCCGACGGTACATCGATGTGCTACCTCAACTGGTCCAAGGGTACAATCGAGCATATCATCGCAGTATCCAGCGAGCTCCCCTCGATGTGACAGAACGCAACGAATATCAAGTGCGCCGTACGCTGTACTCGATAGACCCCAGTCCACTCACGTCACCCCGTTACAAACGCGGAGATGTGGTACGGATCAGTAAAGTCAAAGGGCAATTTGAGAAAAGTTACTTGCCCAACTGGAGTGACGAGCACTTTGTCATCGTTCGCCATAAGCCTCGACAGCCACACGTCTATCAACTGGAAGATCTACAAGGAGAAACACTTCAAGGCACGTTTTACGAGGCGGAATTACAACCGGTGGTGAAAACACGGAAAGACTACTACACGGTGGAAAAGATTTTGAAAACGGAACGTCGACGTGGCATTCCCTATCATTTCGTCAAATGGCAAGGTTGGCCCAGTTCGTTTAATTCCTGGGTGTCAGGCCGTGACATGAAACGACTATAAATTCTACCTCACATCGCCTACATCCTTCAGTGTAGGGTTGTACCATGGATAGTGCACATCTACCCTTACTGCTACGCACTCGAAAAGGACAAGTCGGTACTGTGGTGTGTCTAGTAGTGCTTCTGGGTACCTTATTTGGAGGAGTCTTCTACGATTTGGCGTACCTGATATCCTGTTTCAACACCATTCGTCCAAGTGCTGCTCCACCCAACACCACCACCACCACCACTTCCACCACCACCACCACCACGACTCTCGCTCCTACGACGCTGCGATCACCACAGTCTATCCAGTCCACGACGCGGTCTAGTCCTCTTTTCATCCGCCAGCCTGCCGTATCAACCCTCAGACTACGGATCCTATCACCACACACACTCAGCCCCACGACGCGGTCACTTTTCATCCCGCCAACCTCTCCCGTATCTACCCTGAGAAGCGACGAACCTTCCACCACATCACGACAACCACCCACCACCACCACCACGACGCTAACACCTAGAGGGGGATACGGTGAATACCGTTTACCACAGCAACGGTACCCGAACGACTACGATACCCGGTGGGATCCACGACAAAGGTGGTGGGCCTCTGAACGCCGGGCGCAAATCACCAAATAAAACGGCTATGGATCCTCGGTGGCAGCATCCTTTCACGTGTCTCATCGCTGGACCGACGGGGTCGGGAAAAATACACTTCGTTCAACGCCTGATCCAACACGGGCCAGCCCTCATTTCACCACCCGTGGCTCGCATCCTGTGGTGTTATGGAGCTTGGCAACCGGCGTACGAGGAACTGGCACGCCTCCCTGGACTCACCTTGGTGGAAGGATTACCTTCCGAGGATACGCCAGAAGACACCTTGGTCGTGGTAGACGATCTCATGACCGAAACGGACAGTCGAATCACCCGTCTCTTTACCAAAGGAAGCCATCATCGTCGGTTGAGCATCATCTACATCGTGCAGAATCTCTTCAGTAAGAACAAAGAGCACAGGAACATTAGTTTGAATGCTCAGTATGTGGTGTTATTCAAAAACCCCAGAGACGCATCCCAAATTATGCACCTGGCAAAACAGATGTACCCTAAAAACACGGCCTTTGTACGGGAAGCCTTTGAAGATGCCACCCAAGGAGCTCACGGGTATCTACTCATCGACTTGAAACAAGACACACCCTCGGCACTTCGATTGCGCACCCACATTTTTCCCGGGGAGTTGCAGACGGTGTACACACCTAAATAAAAGAAGAAGACAATCCACTCTAGCATTCACTTCCTCATCATGTCTGCACGGATACGCAAGCACGCGCCGGCCCTCCGTGTATTACGCAGCGCGCCACCGGAGGTGGGCCGGGCCCTGGTGCGCGGCGCGGATCCCGACTTGGGACGGTGTTTGTGTGAAGTGGCGCATAATGTGTTAAAAGGCAATGTTCCTCTCAGTCCTCTGCAGAAAGGGAAATTGCAACGGCACAAGACGGGTCTCCGAACGCTGGTGAAGAAGACGGGCAGTGTTAAGAAAAAGAAACAGGTGCTACAACGAGGTGGATTTCTCGGCGCACTCCTCGCACCCTTAGCCGCTACCGTACTGGGACCGTTAGTAGGCTCCATCTTGGGTGGAACACGCTAACATGGAACATACGAAAAAAATGATGCTGGTGGAACCTCGACTGTTACAGAGTTTGCAATCACCCTATCCCGTCCCTGCCACGGTGCAACAACTCCAGTCTCTGGACGAAGAGATGAATAGTATACTCCAACGTCGACTACCCGATCACGAGAAAATTCAACTCTACCATCACACGCTGAATCAGTACAAGACGTTTATGGATCAATATAGGGGTAGTACACCCCTACTACCCGCAGCGCCCACACTCACACCACCACCACCACCCTCATCCTCTGCCTCACCTCAGCTCGAACAGGAAGTGTTGGCCAGTGTCCCTAAAGCATTCAAGACCAAGGCTCGTTTATTGTTGGACCGGGTGAAACAGAATCCTAATATAGGTTGGACCGACCAGGGGCAGCTGCTGATTGGAAACCAAGCGGTACCGGGGTCTCATATCACCGATTTGATCAACGATACGGTACGTTCTCGCAAACACTCTAATCCACCGGGCTGGGAAGCCTTTGCTCAGGGGTTGAAAGACACACACACCCCTCGAGAATTGGTAGGAAATCGTGAACGCTGGAACTGGATGCAAGCACCCTCTCGACTTCCCCATACCTGGGAACGTGAATGGCAACCGCAGACTCCTCCCAAAACACCTTCACGGCGGGACCGTTCTTTTCACCCCTATGCGACCTCTATGCCGGCCCCACCGCCACGACGATCACGACGCCAAGGTAAGCCGCCCAACGCCAAGGTCAGCCGCCCAAGGCCTGGGAGCCCTACTAGGGAAAATCCCTTACT